>JAUNZO010004477.1:0-10467 GCA_031894775.1 Chloris gayana | reverse complement strand
GAGAAAATTCCCTATTTGGCCTCAAAAATTGTAACGCTTCGTTCTATGACCCTCAAAATTTCAAAGTTCCCTGTTAGGCCAAAATTCGTTTTTAGTTTCCTTGGATGGCCTTTCCGTCAACTCGTGACTTTCATCCGTGAAACCCAGTTGGGCCCGCTTGTGCAATTACCATTGTGTCCTTGTTCTCGTCCCCAAAGAAGCACAGGCATTATCTCGAAAAAAAAACTCAAACGAACACACCCGAGCATGGAACGGTAGGGACCGGGACTAGGGTTCCGGCGGATCCCGGCCGGAGCGGCGCGGCGGCGGAGGCCGAGGCGGGAGCGCCGCGGCGGCGGAGGCCGGGGCGGAGAGCGCGCGGGCCGTGGGAGCGGCACGGCGCGCGGGCGGCGGCTCGGGCGAGATCCGCGCGGCCGCTGCGGCTGCGCGGGCGGCGGCCCGGGCGAGAGCGGGCTGGGCTGCGGCGGCGGCGCGCGGCGGCGGCCCGGGCGAGAGCGGCCTCGGGCTGCGGCGGCGGCGCGGGCGGCGGCCCGGGCGAGACCGGCGCGGGTTACGGCGGTGGCGCGGCGGCACGAGCCGCGGCGGCGCAGGACGGGTGCGGCGCGGCGGTGGAGGCCGGTGTGGGTGGGGCGCCGGTTGCGGCGGCCGGGTGAGAGCTGCGCGGGCGGCACGAGCTCCGGCGCCTGCGACCGGGCTGCGGCGTCCATCGGGGTTGCGGCAAGGGCAGGCAGCACTCCCTGCCGCTCCGACGCTCACCGCGTGCGGGGCGCGTGGAGATGGTGGCAACGGCAGCTCCTCCGGCCAGGGCAGCCGGCATTGCATTCCTGGGCGTCGCTCGCCACGTGCAGAGGCAGGAGCCGTCGTCGGCAGCAATTCTTCCGGCAACAAAGCACCGCCATGCATGAATGTCGATGACAGTGGTGGTCACCAGGATTGGATGGAGGGGTACGTGCAGTTCATCCATTTTTCTCATGTCTTTTTACCAGCACTTGTAGCATGTTAACGACATCTGAAATGATTATAATTTTTGTTCAATTACAGCATGGATCCAAATAGCACATTCTTGTTGAAAATTAAATTGGTAGGCAACCGAAAGAAAGCTAGAAAAGATGTGAAATGTTTCACTTTTGAGAAAGTAGTGGATTCAGATTTAATTAATTATAAAGATCTTGTTGAATCAGTGGTAGACCAAGTACCCTCCACGTTATTTGGAAGTGGCCCATGTTCAGTATTACGATGATGCTTTAAAAACCTTTCCAGAGGTAAAATCAGATCAAGATTTGATGACAATGTTCAATAAGCATTGTAAAAGAAAGGTTATTATTATGTTCTTCGTGTACCGTGGACCTTCCGATACATATGAGCCAATCACTCGTTTGGGATTTCGATGTTGATGAACTACCGAAGGATAAGGAAGGTAGTGATGAGGATAGTTACCTCAAAAATCCTTTGCCACGTAATGAATATGTAGGTGTGGATGAAGAGAATATGTATTTGGAAGTGGAGCGACAAACCGATGTTGTTAATGCACTTCAGATGGTGCCTTGTTGTACCGAAGAAGTGAAGGACCATGTTGTTGACAAGTGATGATGTGGATGGAGACGAATCCGATGATGACAAGTGCAAATGAGGATCAGGTTGACGATGATGAAGAAGTTGATGAGGATATTCCATGTAATGAGGAAAATTTTGCTCCTGTTGTAGAATATGATCCCGATGATCCTCCGATGACAGCTTGGCTCCACTTATAGAAACATGAGGGAATTCAAATTGGCAATATGTCAGCATGCAATTAAACATGAATTCGAGTTCAACATTGCAAAAAGTGCACCTAAGAGGTTTAGGGCATACTGTTCGAGGAAAGTTCAGGACAAGTGTCCATGGTGGATATTTGCATCTACCACGTCGGATGGATGCACTCGTGAAGGTATTTCTTCATGAAATCTCATTATTCATTTGTAACATTTTTCTTGTAACATTTTTCTTGTATGTTGTCATTTGATAAAAAAAGAATTTTGTCTTTAGGTCAAGAAGAACCCTTGTGCCCATGATTGCTCTAGTACGAGAAGGAAGAAGAAGATAAAAAAATGCAACCAAGTACTGGATATGTGAAAAGGTGAAGGACTTTCTCATAGATGATGCAACTTTGGGGGCAAAGGCATTGCAAAAGAAGATAAAAGAACACCATAAGATTCATATTCACTACAAGAGGGTATACATGGGTAAGCAGCTAGCATTGAGACATCTTTATGGTGACTGGGATAGCAGTTTTGACAATCTATATAGGTTTAAGGCACAAGTTGAGAATTCTTGTCCTGGTAGCTTAGTAATTATGGACCATCACACTATCAACGGCAAGATCAGATTTCGAAGGTTCTTTTTTGCATTGAAACCTTGCATAGAGGGGTTCCTTAGTGGTTGCAGACCATACCTAGCAGTAGATAGCACATTCTTGACAGGTAGGTTCAAGGGCCGGTTGGCTAGTGCTACAGTTGTGGATGGACATAAGTGGATGTATCCTGTTTGCATTGGAGTTTTTGATTCTGAGACTAATGATAATTGGATCTGGTTTATGAGTCAATTGAAAGAGGCCATAGGATCACCAAGAGGCTTAACCATTTGCACCGATTCTGGACAACCTCGTGATGGAAGGGGTAAGCAAAGTATTTCCATTGGCTGAACATAGAGAATGCATGTTTCATTTGGTTAATAATTTCAAGAAGAGGCACCATGGAAAGGTATTTGATGACCATCTTTGGCCGGCAGCATACTCATGGAATTCCTATCTTTTTGAGAAACATTGGGCAGCAATGGAAAGAGCAAAGCCAGCTGCCACTAATTATTTAAGAAAGTGGCATGACAAGTTGTGGACAAGGAGCCAATTCTCAACCATTTCTAAGGTTGACTATGTGACCAACAACCTTGCCGAGTCATTCAACAATTGGATTAAGCAGCACAAGTCCTTGAACTTGGATGACTTTATGGACAAGTTTAGGCAGTTGCTTATGATTAAGTGGAATCAAAGGAGGAAAATATCGAAGAAACTTGATGGCTTGATTCTGCCCCACATCATCAAGCAATTGAATGAGAAAAGTAGAGAACTAAACTTGGAGGTTGAAGAATGTTCGGAAGAAGTGGCTGAAGTGACTGCAATGGGAGGCAGCGGATTTCGGTTTGTGATCAACTTACTTGACAACACATGTTCTTGTAGAGAATGGCAGGTATCCGGCATTCCTTGCAGCCATGCATTAGCATTCATCACCTCACTAACCAATGAACCGATAGAGAAGTATGTTGACTTCTATTACTCCGTTGACAAGTTTAGAGCTGCATATAGCCACTTGATCCCTGCTATGCCCGATAAGACCCAATGGCCTAAAGCTACACATGGCTTTTTCATGCACCCACCTTTATTGAAAGCTGTAGCTGGTAGGCCTAAAACCGAGAGGTTTAAAGGCAGCAGTGATAAGAAACAAAAAGGGCAGCACAAGTGCCCTATTTGCTTTGACTATGGACATCACTGGCAAAATTGCAAGAAAGGCAACCCGGAAGATATTGCTGCCATGAAAGCTATCAAGTAATAATGTGTTCGGATTTTAATTTATTGGTTTGTTGTAAACATCACGTTACTAATTTATTTTTTATGTCTTGTAGGGGAACACCAAGGAGGAAAACTAAGAAAATAAATTCTGCTCAAAGTTCCATAATGCCTTTGGATGAAGCCCCAACAACCTCCATGTCTTTTCCACCAAGGTATGTATTTTCTAACTCCTGTCATGGTCACTTCACACTTTTAAATAGATTCTAAGTAATAGATGTACTTTCTTATGGTAGTCAAACATTGGAAATAGCAACTACAAACAAGAGAAAGCATGCTGATTCTACTCCCGAAGCATCTAAAAGGTAATTCATACTTGAGATAATACATGTTGGTTTAAACAAATTAAATAACCTTAGTTTCATTATAGCCAATCCTTGGAACTTTCAAGCAAGGCAAAAGGAAAACATAACTCCAACTCTGGAGCATCAAAAAGGTATGTGGATCACATTCTTTTTTTAATTGCTTCTATTTTTACTTGTCTACAATTATTCTTGCCATATTTGTTGCTTTGTATAGGTCCAGAAGTGGCTCCAATCAGCCCGTTGATGATTCATCACATATTCAACAACCTGAGAAACCTAGGCCAAAAAAGCTCAAATGTGCAAAGAAAGTAGTTCGTCAAGAGGTCTTAATCAATGTCAAAGTCACAGCAAAGAGCCCTTCCATGTGTACCAGGAGCAAGACAAGACCACCTACTAGCCCTGCAATGAGCACAAGGAGCAAAAGAAGGCTCAGCCTCTAATTTACATGTTTTGTTTCACTATGTTTCAGTCTCTAGTGTATGTTTGGTGTAATCCTTTCTCACATGTGGAGTATGTCAGTGTGAACCTTACTTATGTTGTATGCACTTTTATTTATGTGTGAACCGAATCCAATACTCGGACTTGTGAAGTTTTACATCATTATATGATAGAATTGTGTATGTGCAAATATAGACTACTTGGAGAATATTGTATTACGACCACTTTTTTGAAACAGATTGAAATTCTGTTTGTATTAGGACCACTCTTGGAAAGTAATGCATAAAACTTGTTGTACATAGTCCAGAAATCAAAATGCAAAAGTAATGCATATTTTAGAAATCAAAATGCAAAAGTAATGCACCAGGACACTATTAAATTCGTGATAATATTTTTTTGAACAAAATTACTTATTTTTAGGTTCAGGGATAAAACGGTCTTTTTACCCCTCACTTAACACCGTCAAGTCACAGAGTTGACGGAAAGGCCATCCAAGGAAACTAAAAACGAATTTTGACCTAATAGGGAACTTTGAAATTTTGAGGGTCATAGAAGGAAGCGTTACAATTTTTGAGACCAAATAGGGAATTTTCTCTTCATCTTTTCTATTGACGTGCGGCTCTTCAAATCTTTTTGCACGTACTCCTGATATTTGCTCCTAGTCCGTGACTAGTGGACCTAGATCCGAAATCTCGTGTCGACAGTCCCGATTACTAAACACAACCAATAATTATTCAGATTATCTTTTATATTTGCCTATTAAAAAACAAAGAGAATAAATGTCTCCTTTTAAATAAAGGAATTGTGTAGAAAAAATAGAGAAATTGAACTATAGGTAATAATCCTACGTAGCCCATTTGGACTGAATGATTACTTTTTCCTCCATATTTTTTGGATGAATTCTAGCATGGGGTCCAACGTCGGTTAAATTTCTTTGAAAGTTTCATGACACATGATGTCTCTTTTTTTATTTGTTGTCTCTCACTAATGGACATATAATCTAAAAAATCCTTTGTTTTTCCTGTGACACATACAAATATCTTGGTTACTGCATTTTTTTATTTCATATGGTTAAAAAATATATGCAACTTCAATCATACGCTTTTCATATTTCTACGTTTTAAAAATCATGCAATCCAAAGGAGCCCTAATCCTTTGTCAAACTCATGAAGGGTTAAACTATATTTGATCTGACAATGCAATATCATTTTCTTACCATGGATATAAGTAATCGTGTCAACATCTTGTCTAGACTTTACAAATTGTTCAAAGTGAACATCAAACAAAATATATTTAGTTTTCCTTTGGAATGGAGGAAAAACATAGGATTTTTGTAGGATTCAATTCCTACAAGAAAAATTCTCGTGGGAGACTTTGGAACGCTTGTATCCTATCAAATCCTTCAAAATTCCTTTGAAATGCTTTCCTCCATGCAAATTTTGGAGGAAAGTCAGCAAGAGGTCCAACCTCTTGTAAAATTTCTACGAGTTTATCTCCCTCTTCAATTTCCTGTGTTGCAAACGATTGTTATGAAATTTTCCTACGTTTTCAATTTAGAAAAATCCCTTCAATGCCATCAACTTAAATCATAATCTCTTTAAAGACACATAACGAGCTCCAAAACGAACCATGAGCTCGGACATGACCATCTAGCGCCTTAAGCGCCACCGCTGCTCTTCCTCGGTTTGCCCGACCAGCTTTGCACGGCAGAGAAAGAAGACAACTAGTTGTTTGTTGGTTAAAACCGGTCACCATTGGCATGGAGGTGATAAAAGTTTTTGAACGGTAGCACCAGCAGGATTGGAGTTTTTTCGGTGGCTTAGAAGAGATTAGGATTTATGTCAATGGCATTGAAGGAATTTTTCCTTTTCAATTTCTATGGGCTTGCAATTGATGATGAGCTCAATTGTTGTGTTTTTTTTCTATTCCTACGTTTTTCAATTCCTACATTTCAAAGGAAATCTTAGTTTGCTCAAAATATCTATTTGAGTCTTTACAAGCTTGATATTACTACAAAGATTACCTTGTCTTCTTTAGCGCTACCGAAGAAGTATTATTATGATGAGATGAGTACACCTATAGCTATTCCTTGTAGGACGCTGAGGAGTTTATTCGATGTAACAGAATTTAATGTAGTCAGGTGTGTTATGCAACCATTGCTGCCTGAGTCTTCTACATGAACATTTATACTACAAATATTTTTCTACGCTACCGTTTCTACAAATAAACAATGGCATACACACTTTATTTATGAATAGTCAGCGTTATCTCCAAAATTTATGTGTATACCTTTTGAACTCTTAAATATAACCACAATTTAGAATACATATATAGTGAAAACGTGTCATATTGCTTATGTGTGCTATATAAATAAGCAAACACGTAAGAAGCAAAAAGTATATAGTCGAATAATATGTACAACATCGACTGCTGACTATACAGAGAAAGGAACTTCAACACATTTTTCTTTTGATCTTTTTTTACGAAATACAATACAAAAATAGACACTTACAAATATACATGGCTCATGCTCCATACGAACACTTGCATACTGTTTATCCTTATAAGTATCTAGAAAAACTGAAACGATTAATTGTAACATTCATAGTCAATCCGACGACACGACAAAATCTCGGAGTGTTGTTGAACTGTATTTGCATAGCTGAGAATGCATCTCTATTGTGGAAGCTGTGTCAGATACATCTTTGTACCTGATAAAAAACATGCAACTCTATATGACACAAATTCCGACTTCAGTTCAAATTGCAGACACTAGTATAGCCCGCCTCCACTCGGAGCTGAAAGATCGCTCAGTGTATGTTATCTTGACATAGAATGCAACCTCGCGCGACCCATCGTCTCCGGCTCGTCTTCTTCACTCACCTTCGCCGCCTCCGTCGCGTAAGAGCTCCCACCGGAGCTCCGGTCAGCTCGAGATCCCGTCGTCGGAGAAGCTCGCGTTTGCTCGAGATCCGATCCTACCGCTCACCACCGGCGCGTCCGAGCTCCAACGCCTGCCTCCGTCCGTGTCGGTGCTTCGAATGCAGCAAATCCACCTCCGTTGGTGCTGGTAGTCGTTTCCCTCGCCTGCCTGACCCTGCCGCCCACCGCACGCGCGTCCCTGCCGAGCTCCCCATCTGAACCTATTTTGGGACTTCCACTGGGTGATGATCTTTGAGCATCATGGAATTTCAGAATGGAGTTCTTCTCCATTCGTTGGAGATAGCCTAACAACCGAAACACCAACGTGTAATAGCCATGGCCCTTCCAGACGAGATAAAAGTCCGTCGCTAGAGCCAACAAACCTGTGATACACGGAACACGGAGCTCCGCCGCTGTCTACGTCGGTCTTCGCTCAGGACTAAACAAGCAACAGATGACACCATCCAGACAACAATGAAAGAAAACACAAGTTAACAAAACAAGAGGACCGCACCTAAAAAGGAGGGACCTTTTTCCTTAAGAAAAAGAAGGGACCAGACGGATACGGGTCAATGAAGCAGCGGAGTTGAAAAGAAGAAAAAAATCGTAGTTTTTTTCTTTTAGCAAAAAAAAGAGCACGTAGGTAGGTCTCGGCGTGTCCGCCACATCAGAATTGCAGAACCGCCTACACCAGTACACCAGGCCCCCACGCGTCTACGTCAGATCACCCCCGAAAACTAGAGCGAACCAGGCGAGTTTATCTACCTATCCGCGGTCCGCTTGCCCGGTCTCTCTCTTCCCCCGCCTCCGCGCCGCTTCCCGACGCGCCGCCCGAAACCCTAGCTCCACCGATCTCTCCATCCCAGACCGGGGGAGGGTATGGCGGCGGCGGGAGGGCAGGGCAGCGGCATGGACACCGCGCTCCTGGACGACATCCTCCGCCGCTTGCTCGAGGTGCGGACCGCGCGCCCCGGGAAGCAGGTGCAGCTATCCGAGTCGGAGATCCGTCAGCTCTGCACCGTCTCCCGTGACATCTTCCTCAGTCAGCCGAACCTCCTGGAGCTTGAGGCGCCCATCAAGATCTGCGGTGCGCGACCTTCCTCTCCCGCTCCTATACTCCTCCCTCCTTGTTGTCTGACTCCCTTCGTGGGGCAGATCTGGTTTAGTCGTGCGGCTTTGGAGAAGAGCGTCTTTTAGTATGATGGCGATTGATTGCGACTATATAGTCTGGGCAGTAAGCGTGGAAGCGTGGCATCAATCTGGGTTGTTATGGATTAAACGATTCTGTTTTCCTGGGAGATGATTTCCGATGGAGTGATATTTTGATTTGTGCTTAAGGTTTGAATTTGAGTCATGGAAGACATTTTAGCAGCAATAATAGAAGTGTATGTGTATACTCCCTCCATTCGCTTTTTCTTGACGCTCAGTCCGGTGAAGTGAAGTGAAAAACAACTGCTGATTGCTGTTGGAACGTCAGCATCATTTCGGAAACAGAGGAGTACATGAAAGCAAAAAATTAGCTCTTAGACTAACTCCAACAGGGGAAAGGCAAAAACATTTATGCCTCTCCCTTGGCACTGCATCTTCAAAAACTCCTCCAAAAGGGAAGGCAGAAGGGGAGCCATTTTTACCTTCAAAAACTCCCCTGGCACTTTGCCTCTCCTCCCTCCTCCAATGCATATGAAGCAGCAGCGGAAAAGGCGACGCTTAGCCGGGCACGATGGCGGCAAGCGCGAGCTCAGGCACGACCTTAGACTGGCGAGCGCACGTGGGCAGTTCATCCAGGTCCAGCTCCACTTGCAGCGCAACCTTGGCCTTGGCCGGCGTGCCCAACCCATGGAGCCCGTCGTGTCCTTGACCGTGGCCGCCGCCACATCTCCTCTGCTCCTTGTACCGCCGCCAGCTCGCGGCCAACTCCACGTGCGGAGCGGCGGTGGCTGTGCGCGAGGCGGGCGGGGCGGTGGCATCCAACACGTGAAACGCCGACACGTGACAAGTGGCGGGGTGGCGGCCGGGAGCGTGGGGCGCGTAACGAGCGTGCGGCAGCTGGGCAGCCGGCGGTGCGCACGGGACGAGCGGCTCGGCGGATGTACGGGACGAGCGCGTTGGGCGAGCTGCCGACGGCACGCGGATTTGCCTCTCCTCCGTTGGAGGCACAACCTTAGACCGACTCCAACAAGAGGAGCCGGTTTTGTGAGCTATTTCGATGTTTGCCTAACGCTAACGGTGTTTTGCATTTGCTTGGGATAACACTATCTCCAACAACACGGATGCAAATACATCCACCGCTGTTCCGTTCCGCATGCTCAAGCCGCCACGGCCACCGGTGTCACCTGCTGCTCGCCTCCCGCCGGGGAGGTGCTCGCGGTGCAGGGAGATGGAGGCGGGGCAGCGCGAGGCGGCGCGGCCGCCGGGGTGGAGGCGGCGGAGGCGGGGGTGACGCGGTCGAGGTGCGCGAGGTGGGGCTTGGCGGCGGCGAAGGCGTCGGCGGCGACGGCGTCGAAGGGGGTGGCCGTGGCGTTGGGCCGCGGGAGGACGAGGAGGGAGGAGAAGATCGGGAGCGCGGGGGTGGCGGCCGGGGACGGCGCCGAGGCGGCGGCGGGGAAGGCCGGCTTGGCGGGGCGCGCGGGGGAGAAGGGCGACGCGAAGGCCGCCGCGGCGGCCTCCGGCTCCCGGCGGCGCGGGTGCTGGATGGGCAGCGCCGACGAGGAGGGGGACGAGGAGGCGAAGGGCAGCAGGGGGAACTCGAAGAGGAGGACGAAGGCGAAGTAGCCCGCGGCGGCGGCGAGGAGGCCCGCGCGGACCGGGCGCTTCTTCCGCGGAGCCGGCTGCGGCATCGCGAAGAAGGTTCTAGAAGGCGCGGGCGAAGGCAAGGAGGGGAGGGGAGGTAGCCGTTTGGGGGGCCGGACGTCGCGCCTGCCTACGCGTCGCCGTCGTGCCTGCGTCGCTCGCCGCTCGGCCGCGCCCGCAGCCGCCGTGCCTGCACCCGCGCTCGCCGCCGTTCGCTCTATCCAACCACGTGTCATCCTCTCTGTTGCCGCCTGATATGCATCGGAGGAGAGAGAAGATCCAATTTTACATCTCCTCTCTCCTGTGAGGTAAAATTGGCTCCCCTTTTGCCTCCTCTTTTGGAGAAGATTTTGGATATGTACAGTGTAAGAGGGGAGGCACAAATGGATTTGCCTCCCCCTGTTGGAGTCAGCC
>JAUNZO010004476.1:0-38940 GCA_031894775.1 Chloris gayana | reverse complement strand
CCGCGGCGAACCTGGTGATCAGGGAGATCAAAGACGAGGCAAGAAACTGGGCGCAGGCCGGGGTGAAACGTCTTCGACAGCTGCTGCCTCAAACTTAGAGCGTCGTGTTTCGTTCTGGTTGTTAGTTCTTTTGTCTAAGTGTTTTGACCAAATTCTGTAACTTCGTCGGTTCGGACTCTTTCCTTCTTAATGAATGACGCGCAGCCCTGCGTGTTTGAGAAAAAAAATAGAACAACCGATTATTTAACTGAGGTTTAACTTTCAAACGAGTGACATAACTGAGTTTTAACAGCCGTTGTTGCCTTGCCTGCTGCACTTGTGTTGCAGCCGCAGGCAACTATCTCTACGGATCACAACCGTATGATAATACAACCTCAATATTTCATACCAGAAAAATATGATATATAATTCGATAAAGAATACAAAGAAAAAGCGATCCCCCTCCACCCAGATATTCGTCTCCGGTGGATCCCTACTACGTATTCACAGCGCTTCATCTACCACGATGCAACAACTCATGCACGCACAAATTAAGCTATTAAATCGTACAATAGAACATATAAGAAATAAATTCACATCACATCATCATTTTTTGTATTAGCCATTTCATATATTTCCTTTTAACTTATCTCAAATATAATGAAAAAAAATCCAGACTTTTATTTGATTAGTTTTAGCACGTATAAAATAAGCACACCATGTCATATTTTTTAATCATCTACTGAACGTAGGTGTGTGACAACAAATTATGCGCTGGAGTAAAATTTTTTATTAAGACAAATTTGGTAGCAAGCAAATAGATATAAAAGGAAATTTTTGTACTTTCAAAATGGATATACTGACAAGCATGTTAGGACTCCAAGGGCTCTAAGGCTATCTTCAACCCACACCACCTATTTTGGAGACCCAAATCTCTCAATAGGTCGCTACAGTGCTGAATGGTGGTGATCTAGAAATAACTGTCTCCAACCGGGAGCTCAAAATCGGGTGGGGAGGCGCTCGTAGGTGTGAAGCGGGGCAAGGTCCGACGGCCGGACGTAGACGCAGCGGACGCACGTTCGATGGCGATGGAGAGCCACCGCCATGCCGCTATCCACCATCCTCCTCTTCCCCGGTCTCTCGCCGGTGCTTCGCGTGAACGACCTCACCGGTAGGGCCCCTCCACCTCGGCGTCGATCGGCCGCGGCCGGTGGTCCTCGATGCGCCGACCGTCTACCTAATCCGTAGGGATGGCAACAGGGCGGGTTCGGGGCGGGTGGAGCAAAAGCCCACCCGCGATGAGATATGCAGCGGGTGAAAATTCACACCCGCACCTGCACCCGCGGGTGCAAATTCACACCCACGCCCGCACCCGGCGGGTTTCGGGTGGGTGGCGGGTCCCCGCGGGTCTTCCACGTACATATTAAAACAGATAATAAACATAATAAATATATATTTATAATTAAAATAAACACATAATTAAAAAATATATTTATATCTAACATAAGAAAAGGTTCAACAAGTAAATAGATTATACAAAATATGTATAGATTTGGATGTCAATATATGTATAGCTCAATTATGGATATATTCGGAGCCCGCGGTTGGGAAAGGAAGCCCGCACCCGCCCTGCCATTTTGCGGGGCGGGTGCGGGTGAGCCTCACGGGTGGAAAAGTCCACCCGCACCCGCACCCGTCGGGTGCCAAACCCCTCGGGGCCCCGCACGCGGGACCCGGATTGCCATCCCTACTAATCCGGCCCACGTAGGCGAACGTCGATCGCATCTCTGCCGACGCTGCCACGGGGCTCTACATCTCGATCCACCTCGGCTTCTCCACCTCCCTCCCGCGACTTCAATCTGCCTGTTGGGGTACAACACGACCGGAGCTACCGGTCGTTGGTCCACGATCCGAGGACGCGGTGGACATAAGTCCGACGGCGATGGAGAGCCTCCGCCTCGCCGCCGTCCACCGACCCGGAGAGGATGACGGGGACGGCGAATCTCTCCTCTGCCTCTTCCTCCGCGGCCCCTCTTCAGCCCTTTCCTCCGCGGCGCATCTCCTCGGCATCCCGCGCCGCCGTGGGCGGCCCCCGACCTCCTCCTCCCTCCACCTTGCCCGGGAGCTCGACTCCGAGGCGCTGGGGTCTATTGGGCGCATTGTCGCGCGATTGATGGGTTGCCCCCACTGTTTTCATATTTCTCGGTCATGTACTGTTCCACTCGGAAAATAGATGCTCGGTTTATGTTGCCGGTTGGAGACGGTTTTTCAAGATTTACTATCCATTTTGATTTTAGGTGGCCATTTAAGGTGTGGGTTGGAGATAGCCTAAGGGGGCTCAAGCCCCCTCATATGATAGGAAAATAGAAGTTGTAGGGCCAAGTAGAACTATTGGTTATTTATTTTATCGAATAGGGGAAAGAAATGACCAAAATTTTAGCTCATGTATAAATTTGAGAGAGAGAGAGAGAGAGAGAGAGTATTCTCCAAAATGTATATCTTGATTTAGACTTTTCTCGAATGTATCAAAGCATAAATTAATTAATACATGTTTCTTTATTTCTTAATTATTTTTTGTTGATCTCTACATGTGTATCCACCACAATCGACCATGGGAATTTGTCATCCAGCTAACTCTAAGAATAATTTCTAGGCCCAAGTCCAAATGAACTTACTTTTATATTTAGCAGTATGTGAAGGGTCAATCAGAAGCTCGAATATGTCCAAAGAAGAGCATAAAATACACAATTGGTTCCAAAATAGGGATAAACAAGAAGCGGAACAAAGGTGTGTAATTATATCACGCACGTTTCAAAGTGCTGTAAACGGATGTAGTCGTCTCTCAATGTGCTCGCAGCTCAAGTATCAAAAAAATAAAAATAATCCATTGGATAAATGATTAGGGGATATTTATAGTTGTATTTAGTAGCTGGGGCAGTAGTGCCTTATTCCACGAAAATCCTTTATTCCATACTAAGATAGTGGCCATGACAACCAATAATAGTCTAACCCATGTTCAGAATAACAAAATACTCACCCACTGGGCGCATTGGTTTGCTCAAATTGGAAATATTCAAGCAGGTTGACATGCCCGATCCAGCTACAAACACCGCGGCCTTGATCATGTCTTGCTCTTGCCAACCAGTTAAGTACTAGTATACATCCAACATAGATCATGACCTTCCCGTTCCGGATATAACATGAGAGTTCGCTGAACAAAGCAGAACTGAGGCGAATCAGACGAAATGGAACACTGCAGCAGCCGTTCTAGCCTCCGACTATGTTGACTCGTCGACATGCGAGCGAGGCAAGCAAACCCGATCACGAGAGGCTCGCAAAAAAGGAGACAGCGGCGTGCTGGGGAAACGCGGCCCCGGCGCCACGCGGCTGGCTCGTTTCGCCTTGCGCGGCAGCGAAGCAACCCCGTGCGCGTCGGGCCGGGCACCGCCGCACCACACCCATGCGGCGGGCTTCTTTGGTCACCAGTCGTAACTACCCGGGCAGAAATGGACGCTCGTGATGGGCACGGCCACACATATGGAACGGCCGGACTGCTCCTTTTTATCGCGATGGTTAAGCTTGTGGTTAACGGCTCGGTTATCTCGGGAAAAACAATAATAGTGCGTCACCAGCCTTTTTGAAGCGTTCCGTCCCAACCCTATGAAACCGTGATTAAAAAAACGCGCCTTTCATTCCGATTGTGCCACGCCCACGCCGCGGCGTCTTTTCCAGAGCTACAAAAAACACCTGCAAGCGATAAAGCAGGAAGCGCCCGGCCCAAATCTCCCATCCACCCTGCCCCACGGTGCCGCCGCCGCCTCCTCATTCGAGACACAGCGCTGCCCGGCGGCCATACGAATACCGGAATACGGCCACGAATCATCAGTTGCAGGAAGGAGGAAAGGAAGCGACGGAGACAAGCGCAACCTACTACGATTCCGTCGTCTCCGAGGGGAAGGACGAGGGGGCCTCGAAAAGGTGCGCCTCCTTGCCAGTTGCCACTAGCCCCCATCATTGTTGCGGGGAAAAGGAGGACCGGGGCCTCGAGCCCTGCCAGCCATTTCGCCCCTCGCGAGATCCCCGTGAAGCCGTTGGTGTAGCGCGGGGGAGGCGGGTGCACGTGGCAGGCAGGCACGGATGGTGCCCAAATGGAAGGCCGCGGAAGGCGGCGGCGCCGGTTGCGCGGTTGTCGGCGGGGCCGGCGACCAGCGCCGGCGGTGCGTGGCGGCGTCGCTGTCCATGCTGATCGCCGCCACCCTCGCGTTCCTCGCCTACGTCGCCTTCTTCCCCGACGACGGCGCCGGCGGCCTGTACCGCCTGTGGCGGTGCCAGGACTGCGAGGGCGACCTGCTCGGCGAGTTCCCCGGCGGCGACGCGGCCGCGGCGGACGGGCCTGCCCCTGCCGGCATCCGCCGTCCGCCGACGACGCTGTCGCACGTCGTGTTCGGGATCGGCGCGTCTGCGCGGACGTGGGACCAGCGCCGTGGGTACGCGGAGCTGTGGTGGCGGCCCGACCAGATGCGCGGGCACGTCTGGCTCGACGAGGAGCCGGTAGGCCCGTGGCCAGCGGCCACGTGCCCGCCGTACCGCGTCTCGGCGAACGCGTCCCGGTTCGGCGACCGGGCGTCGGCGTCGCGGATGGCCCGGATCGTGGCGGACTCGTTCCTGGCCGTCACGGCCGAGCTGGGGAACGACACGGCGCGGCGCGAGGTGCGGTGGTTCGTGATGGGCGACGACGACACCGTGTTCTTCCCGGACAACCTCGTCGCCGTGCTGAACAAGTACGACCATGAGGAGCTCTACTACGTCGGGGCGCCGTCGGAGAGCGTGGAGCAGGACGTGATGCACTCGTACGGCATGGCGTTCGGCGGCGGCGGCTTCGCGGTGAGCTACCCGGCCGCCGCGGCGCTCGCCAAGGCCATCGACGGCTGCCTCGAGCGGTACAGGTGGTTCTACGGCAGCGATCAGCGCGTGCAGGCCTGCCTCAGCGAGCTCGGCGTCCCGCTCACCCGCGAGCCCGGGTTCCACCAGGTGAGCGTCCTTTACGCATCTCCTCCGTTTCATCCTTCGTTTATTTTTATTTTTATTTTGAAAAAGGTTCATCCTTCGTTTAGTCGCTAAACGCAGCACCACAGTTCCTTCTTTCTTGGAAAAACACCACCAAATCCACCATTTTCTAGAAACTTTTAAAATACCAGTAGCATGCAGCATGTGTCTAAGCATATAAAGTTATAAACACCCAAAAATGCCCTTTATAGGAATCGGTAACTGAATTTCTGAACATCAGATTGCCACCGCCATACAAAATTTGGCTCCACTGGCTGCCCGTGCTGCCGCAACCGGTTGACCACGCTGACTTCACTCTGTTTTACCCGCATCGCATCACCCTGGAACACAGGCTTTTTTGACCAAACCAACTTTTCACCGTGTTTGCCCTAGTACTGTATAAAGAGTACCCACGGTAGCTTTAAAACGATCCTTTGCCTTCAAAGAAGAGAACATAGGAGTGCCGTCGTCGTCTGGAGTCCGGAACCTTTTCTAGAAATTACGAGTGCCACCTGTCGCGGCGGGCGAAGGAAAATGCCATCCACGGGACAATGGCCTGTTCGATTTAAAGTTGCCGGACAGCGTGGACTCGTCGGCCCCCTGCCCTCGCCCGTGCAGTCCTGGCGCGACACCTCTCCCTCCCTTCACCAGTGCACCCCATGTGGCGTGGGTATCTAGCAGGACAAGCGTCCCCCGGGCACGAGAGGACTGACTGGCCTAGCCAACAACCGCTCGCGAAAGGACAGGTTCGTCGCCTCTTTTTGCCGGGGCGTGGGCACCACCACGCCATTGCCACCACATTTCATCTGCCGTGCCCCCGCCGTCGAAAACAGGAGAGATGAGGGGATCGGGGTGGTAGATTTCTTCCCGGGGCGGCGCCAGTTGGTGGAGGCGCGGCGCATATCACATATTCCCATGGTCCCATTGCCTTTGGTTCGATTCCATGACCATAACTCGATGGAATTGCCGAGAATCCCACGGTGCGAAAAGAGTCAACCTGCATTTTTGGCCGCAGGTTTTGCGGTGTGTTCAAAAACACTTTGGTTGGGCACACAAACGAGATGATGGAACAGCCGCGTTGGTTTGCCGAAAGCCGTAGTGGCCGCTTGGTGGTGTGCCCACGATAGTAATAAGTGGCGCAGATCGGGAAAGCTCCGGCTCTGTTTGGAGAGCGCAAAGTTGCCGGCTGTAGAAAACCGGGGCGGGGTGGCGCTGGTCCAAACCTGGACGTCGCCGTCCCGAGCGTGCCGGCCATCTCGCGGCGGTTGGTTGGGTGCGACGCGCCACCTCGTCGCACAGGTGTCCGGCCATCTCTTTCCGGTGACGAGATTTCCGCGCGTAGGTGTCGCGAGGTTAATGGCGTATCCTGTACAACCATGGGGACTTGTGGGAATCGGGATGCGCCGAGAGGAAAAGGGGCGCGATTCGCTCCGGCCTAGACGGGGCGAGAGTTATTAGAGTCAGGTCGGTGTTGTGTCCATCATTCGCCGTGCTAGACATTTCACTTGATTTTGACGTGCATCGGATCGGCAGCTGTTGCCTGTTAGGTGGGAAACTCGGTATACCTCCACCCATTTCCCACGACAGACAACTGAAAGAACGTGCCGTTTTCTTCCCACCAATTTTGAACCGTGCGCCGCTCGCCGACGCACGTACGACACTGCACCGCTTCCAGATCTGTGATATCTCTGCGATTTTGTCGCGTGATGAACACTCCCCAGGATGCCTCTTGTCTCCTGCTCCGTCTTACTTTTTCCCTTGGCGTAGCCGCACCATGTCGCGCCACATGGCCACGAGCCCCACCACCCTACACGCGTACCGGCGCACGCTTAGATTTCTTTACTCAAAACTTTTTTCGTGTCGGCTTCGTTGTGCAGGTGGACGTCCGTGGCGACGCGTACGGCATGCTTGCGGCCCACCCGGTGGCGCCGCTGGTGTCGCTGCACCACCTCGACCACATCCAGCCCATCAGCCCGCGGGGAAGACCGCGCTGGACGCGGTCCGGCCGCTGGTGGACGCGTCCCGCTACGACCCGGCGCGCGCGCTGCAGCAGAGCTTCTGCTACCAGCGCGGGCCGGGCGGGTACACGTGGTCCGTCTCCGTCGCGTGGGGCTACACCGTGCAGGTCTACCCGTGGGCCGTGGCCCCGCACGAACTGGAGGTCCCGATGCAGACGTTCCGGACCTGGCGGAGCTGGGCCGAGGGGCCATTCGTGTTCAACACGCGGAAGATGAGCCCCAACGACGCCTGCGCGCGGCCCGCCATGTTCTTCCTCAGCCGGGTGCGGAACGAGACGGTGCGCGCCACCGTGACCGAGTACGCGCGGCACGACGCGCCGGCCGGGAAGGAGTGCGATAAGGCCAGCTTCCGTGCGGCGTCCACGGTGCACACGGTCAAGGTCTTCGCACCCAAGATGAGCGAGAATGACTGGACACGGGTACGTGCCTCCCTCTTGTTCTCTGTTCTGCTGCGTCCTGCCCTGCAGCAGAGGCGCCATAGATGCTTATCAATTGTTGCATTGGATGTTGCAGGCGCCGCGGCGGCATTGCTGCAAGACGAGGAGGACGAGGTGGGGATCGGTGCTGGAGGTGCGGATACGACGCTGCGGCAGAGGGGAGCTCACGACGCCGTAGAGGTGTTTTTGGCCGTGATTTCGCCACGGCACGTACGCGGGGAAAGTAGCTAGTTGTAGCGCGTGATACGGATGGCAGACTGGGCACGGATGATTCGGTCCGTGCTAGCGCAACAAAGAAGCTTTCCAGTGTTCTCTGCTGGGAAGTACGAATGATCCTACGCTCACTGTATAAAATGGCTGCATGACTTGTGTGGACATACAAATCAAACATACGTGCGCGCATCAGAAGCGCATTTTTAATCTTCATTTGGTTTAGCCTTGTAGGTTGGTGTACTATATGTTTGTATAGAGCCACATGTTCTGTTTACACACAAGTGATGGATTCTGACAGCGAATCTCAATGGGTAGGATTGTGTTTGGCCCTGTTCGGCTGGCATGTAAGCCGGCTGGTCTCGGCTTATTACGTGAGTAGCAGCAGCAGCGGAGAAGGCTACTATAAGCCGGCTTGTACATCAGCCGAACAGGACCATTTATTTTTCAGCCTTTGTCCTGAACTCCTTGTATACCTGCCTGCATGTGCCTGATTCCAGCATAGTTACACACTAGGATGAGTGGCGCGCTAACGCCGCGCCCGTACCTGATACATGTCATTATTCTATTCTTTCACATCACAAATTTATTGAAGAGATGTGACATGAAAAGAAAAACATTCTTAGTTATGAATAATAGAAAGAAATAAGTATATAGCGATATGTCATCGTCCCTCAAATGTGGGCAAATATGTAGGGCATGGAATCTTATGACTGGTTATATGATAGCATGCTTGATCATTTCTCTAATTAAAGATCAGCACAATATATATAGTCAACAGCATTTATATACTTTTAATTCCTCTTGAACACTAACATAGTGGGTCTGCTCTCCATTAAACACTCTATCCTCATACATTAGATGTTGCATAGCATAAACAATGATATGTATCATAAGCAATGATCATTCGCGAACCTCTCTCAACTTTTACAATCTACCAACATACATCATAGAAGGATTTTATCACACAATGCTCATCGAGTAAATTACTTCATATTTGCGTGACAATCAATCTAGCAAGAAGAAAATCTCCCACCATGATCCATGATGATGGCAGTTCACTGCCCAAGGAACTGTTTTCAAAAAAGGGGAAAAAGAGGGAGAAATTAGAAGCACAAAATATGGAGAGTTTACGGAATATCATACAAATGGGATCATAATAGAAGTTCAAGTACAGAGATGCATGATACATTTCACAAATCCACACATAGAATCTTTTGCAGACCCAGTTTAATTTAAAGGTCATATATTTTTATAATGTTTGTCTCTGACCTTTAAATTAAACAATATTATAATTAAAATGTCATGTTTAGTGAAGAATTTAGATTGGGTCTGCAAAGAATAAAATGGCACTTAATGGGTGAGATTGCAAAATAGGCTTGGTAGCAAAAAATGGACTTGTATTTTAGTCATCTTGAGAAGATGTTACAAAGAAAACAGAATGGCTGACATAAAGTTATGGCAATTTACCTTAATGTAAAAACATGGAAGGATAAGATTTTTCAATGTCTTCTCGAAATAAGTCCCCCAAAAAAGTGGCAAACAGCTGGGGTGGTACTTAGTTCTTGCAGATAAAGTGGACTTCGAAGTTCAACATTTGTGGTTTGATAACCTTATGAAGGCAAAACAACATGTGTAACAGTGTGACATTACTATCAGGAAATGGAAAGGAGTGGCCAGGAACCAGAAATGAATGAATTCAGCAATCACTGAGTCACTTCCTGTAGCTCAAAATATTTGGATTTTCTCCATGATTGTGTGACCAGATTCCTAATGTTATTCTTTTTATTTCCTTTGCAATAGCCCATGATCGACAAAGATGAGCATGTGTTAGGATGATCTCATACAATGATTGAGATAAAAAAAGCTCCCTCGAATAGAGTCCAAGGATGGAAAGGAAACTGGGCATACAAAGTTTTGAATAAATAAGTGATGGTAAATCAGTTGATGTCAAACTGTAAGGGAACCAATGCAATCTGTTGGTGCTTGGCCATGCCTCATTGGGAAGTGGATCGAAATATTTTAAATGGAAACACAAAACAATTCATAAAATGGAACTGGTAGGACAAATAATGTAGCCTATGTGTTAGGTTTATTTCATAAATTGAAGAGAGGCATGGTATCTTCAGCAGTTCCAATCTAGTTAAAGAGTTAAGCTGAGGAATAATTTAGGTGCTAATTTATCCTTTTTTCAAAATCATATACCTGCTCCTAGGTGTTCTATTTTTGTATGGAAAAAATATTTATGAAACAACATAAGTGAAAACTGTAGATCGGTCTAGTATACATTTTTTAGGTGCAGCCATGGTGTATGATCAGCCACTTTAACTATCTGTGAGGAAATGTATTGTATAGTTAATTCACGTTCAAACCCATAAATAAATGGTACATGTACAAAATTATCACCATCTTACTCATATTTTGCTCATTCTGCTTTATATGCTTGAGCAATTATGATGTTCAGTTACTACAAATATATTAGTAGCTCCAGCAACTATCATGCGTCACCAGTTATGATGTCAGAACAACCTCATTTTTCTTCAGTGTCATAATTTGCAAAAAAAGACAGTTCAAAAAGATTAAAAAATAATTTGTTCCCTAACACATCCAAACACCATGTGTGACAGACCCACTACCTCCTTTCCCTAGAATTCATGAAGGCAACAGAATCATCTGAATGCAAGAAACAAAACGTAATTTTGTAGAACATCGCCATACATGGATGTACATTGATCTCCAGCGACGTTGTTCTGCAGATCATTCATGTTAAGGGATTTATGCTCAGATCATGAGCATACAAATGAGAGAGAGAGAGAGAGAGAGA
Organism: Chloris gayana; assembly: GCA_031894775.1. Classification (NCBI taxonomy): domain Eukaryota; kingdom Viridiplantae; phylum Streptophyta; class Magnoliopsida; order Poales; family Poaceae; genus Chloris; species Chloris gayana. The sequence continues at coordinate 28,426 of JAUNZO010004476.1, read as the reverse complement.
GAGAGAGTAACAAACCTGCATCTGGTTGAGAGGAAAGAAGGCAAACACGTAGCCCTCACACTTCCATGGCTCCACATCACCCATCCCTGTGCCGCTCGCTGTCGTGATCCCGAAGGCGGCGGCAAGAGAGATCTCGGGATGGCGAGGCGATCGGGGCGGTGGTGGCACCGGCGAAGACGACGACGTGATCGAGAAGAAGGCCAAGCGGTGGACGGATGCCGGCCATGTATTCCTCTTCCTGCTGTCTCTCGCCAGCGATGAGGTTGAGGAGGCGGAGATCTGCTAGGGAAGAGCACACGGGAGCTGTTGCCAACCTCTTGAGCCCTGCACGCTTGAAGCAAACTTGCAGACTTCAGTCGGGTCAACGACGGCGTCTTCGATGAGGCATTGCTAGTGGCTGGAATTAAGGCGACGAATGAGAAGGCACTGATTCCGTCCAGAGCTGAGGATGAGGGCTCGCATGCGCGTGAAACCAACGCGGTTCGTCCCATGCGAGAGGCAACGCGTGAAACCAACGCGGTTGGTCTCCTGCAAGAGTCAATGCGTGAAACCAACGCAAAGCCGTGATAGAGCACTGCCGTAAAATTTTAATCGCACGGTCAGAAAATCCAAATTCACGAGAGGGCAGGAAATCTTCCCGTGATAGGGAGTTACATATGTGCCTGATTCCGGCATACTTACACAGGAGTATGTGTTTTGGGCAAATTCAAGTGTAAGTGAGAACGGGATTTGACTGGAACGGAATCACAAGTTCTAATGGCGCTATTCACTTTTCATTTTTTAAGCACAATATTTTCTTTTCGTATGCATGGACACCGATACTCAAAGTATAATTGCCACTGGAATACTTTATGGATACGATCCATTGGGCTAGAGAGTACGAGCCCAAAATAGGCCACCTGCTTGGAACTTAAATGGGCCTGCATGGCTGCATGAGTAACCTTGGAGCTGGGCCAGACATGACCGATAAGATAACGTATCCATTTTCTTCTTTCAGAAAAGTAAACAAAAAAATCAAGAAGTCTATAACAGCCGTCACATGTTATAATTTTCATCTGAAGCGCACCAGATGTCCTCAGATGTAATATTAGTAGCAGCATGCCTACTGCCGGAAATACTTCATTATTCATTTTCCTTTTACTTTTTAGACCAACCCTTTCTGGAGAATCTTTCAGGTGATGAAAGACCGAAGCATCGTCGGCAATGAAAGCCTATGAAGGTTTTGGAAGACCAAAAAGAAAAAGGATGAACAGGCATGGCACTCGTGTCCCTTTCGAAGAGCCACCCGAGTGGGGAGCAACGTAGAAGCAGGTCAAACACCTAAGCCGTCCAACATCGTGTGGCTCACAATGCGCTCGTGGAATTATCCCACGAGTTTCTTCATATGCTTTGGTAGTATTCGCCGTTTCCAATTAAAGAAGCGCAATCCTGGCCACAAGTTCCAGAACACCATCCGTCCTTGCTGGCCAAAACAGTCTAGTCATAAATTTTATCCAAGTTGCATGAACGAAAACGCCATACTTGCTGCGTACCCATCGCACTCGAGCGGTGAGCGGATCGAGTCTTTGCTTATCAGATATTTTCGCAGAAGTAGGCATCTACACATGCTTTATCGCAAGCACTGATTTCTGAAAATTAAATTGCCGTCTGCGTCGTTGCTCCTGTGCAAAGTCAAAGTCAAACACAATTAGTACACAACATGGCAACTTGGCGAGGTAAACCAAACAATACACTTAATTGTTCGTGAATTTTTCTTTAAATAATACAAAGTCCACAGAGTTCCGGGTGCGTGTGGATAGGATATGTACGCGCATTTTGGCGCCGCGTGCCTGGTCCGGCTGGCGGGCTTGGTATGGTGTACTCGACGCCGCGCCAGTTGCGGCGGTCGCGCTCCGCGCAGCGTAATCGCTGATGCAATAAGTCGCAGTACAAATCTCTGTCCCGCGCCGCCGTCGGTGAGTCGCAACGCTTCCGCCTCCGTCCCGTACGTCGGGCGCGCTACTCCGTTCGATTTGGACACGGCAGAGTAGGGAGGTATGGCATGGGCCAGCGACCAGCGACGCGAAATGAGAGGCGAGACGCGAGAGGCAAGTACAGTAGTAGGTACCGGTAGCTGAGAAAGTCTCCTGCTTTGCGGCGGCGCAACGGAGGTTGAACTCCACATGTCCATGTCCATGCATGCCGACACCGGCAATGTTTCCGATTCGTCAAACCCCGTGCGCTGCCTTGCTTCGTTTCCAAGGGAAGCAAGGAAGGATTCTTCTATTCTGCCTGCGGAAGGCAGAACGAAGAAAGCAGGCGCTGGAGTTCACATGTCCCAGGTGCGGCAAACTTGGTGGACAGGCAGAGAGTTATGGGCCGGTCGATGTGCTGCAGCATGCGAATTGATCATGAACCTGCCCCAACCGATCGATAACTTAACCTAACAGGTGACAGTGAGACTGGAGCATCCATCGCAGGAACTGTTACCAGAAAGCTCTGCTAGTTGATTGCAAATTATACCCCACTAGTCTCTGCATAACAACGGATGGTAATAGCTCTGCAACTGCTCATGCATATAGACGCGAACGTGTGGCGCGATCGGTTGAGAAAAACCAGGGCCGCGCCGCGCCCGCCGGCCCCAGCGAGCCCCCAAAGTTCGCGAACGACGCCGACGTGTTCCCGGCGGAATTCCCAACAGCCCGATGGAAAAGTCAGGCAATTAGCCGTTCTTTCGGGCAAAATCAAACCATTAACAACTCGTGATGTGTTGTGCCGCAAGTCAAGCTCGAGACGTCTCGTCGACGGGCGAGGAGGAGAGGGCGCTGCATGCAGTGTACTTGGCGCGCTCGGGGGCTGCCGCTGCAGGAGCAGGGTCCCAGCGCGGGGTCATGCTAACGCCGCCGTCGCTTTCGCCGATCGCAACGCGCCAACCATCGAGTTTGGCCATGTCGTGCGCGCGAGGGATAACGACGCCCGGCACGAAAGCGCGCGCGGCTGGGCTATCGTACCAACCCTAGAGACCATTTGCTCCTGCTAATCAGTAGCTTCCGGGTAATTATCACCGAGCAGGAGAGAAAAAAGGTTAGCTTATCGGACCGCCAGCATTAGCACAATAATTATGCGAGGGTATATCTAGGTTCAGTTTTAAAATGAATAGAAATGATCGCTCTCATTTTAAAAGGGCCTTAGCGTATAGGCGGGAATAATGAACGAACTAATGGTGTGCCTGAAAAAGAAAAGTCGAACGGTCCGTGTGTTTGTCCTCAACGATCAGTGACTTGCATGGCTGGTCTTTTAAAAAGGAAGCACGACAAGAGCCGGTGGCTAGGAAAACCTGATACCCGTAGCATGAGTGGAAAGATGCATGCACCGGCGCCATGGCAGTGCCCTGTTCTCATTAGTCCGGCCCCAGCCTCTCAGACCCTACCTTGCTGGTTATTTTGTCCTCATCTTTTTTTTTTCAATCAGAGAGGGTGTTCCTTTGCAACAACCGTTCTTGACCTGATTATTGCTTACGAAAATTGAACCTTACAAGGGTCTTTAATTATACTCCTCCGGTGTGAAGTTCTTGTCGTTAGGACTAAGCCAATGTAAATTTTGCACAGCAAAGAAGTAACTACTGTGTCTTTCTACAAATTATTGTTGATAAAACATAGATCTAGTTAAAATCAATGCGGACAGCGAAATTTGTACGAGCAAATCCCGTACCGTTCGACCGTTCAGAGATGTCTTGGAAAAAAACCGTCAACGGCGGCAAATATTCATCGCGCGCATGGAAATGAGCACGTGTTGTTTTGGCTACCGCGTGATGGATGATCATCATCATCGCAGAGAGGGCCAGAGAGGAGTCGAGGCTTCGCCGCACGACAGTTTTTCAAACCCCAGGCCCATCCAGCCGAGCCGATCGATCAGAATTCAGACGACGGCCATGCCGCGGCGCCACCTTCCCAGAATCTTCGCCATCTCTCTCTGTCGTCCCTCCCGTAATGACGCCGCTTCGACGTACACGCACATGTGGCTATCTGCTACAGCTATTACTACAAATAGTAAGCTTTCCCACCGGGGCAATCAGCTCTGACCGTACCGTGTATATATGTCTCATTCGGGGACTGGGTACCAAGCCTTGGCTGGAGCCGTCCGTTCTCAGCTATCCGTAGCTAGCTGCTAGAGCACTGGTACTAGTAGTAGAAGGTGAAAGATCGGGTGGAGAAGTGAAAGTTAAAAGGAGCATAAATAGCCGCGAGGTAGTGCAACGTCGGCGAATCAGTTCATTCCCCTTGCTCAGAGGGCAGAGGCTGCTTCTGGAGATTTGCTCGTGGTTGTTTCTTACGGCTACGAAAATTGTAGGGCTGGCAAACCGGTGGCCGGCCGGCGCCGGGTCGGCCGAGGAGATGGGCAGCCTCGACGGCCACTCGCTGCAGGGCCACCACGCCTACTCGATGCACGGCCATGGAGGGGCGCAGGGTCCGGCCCCACCAGTAGCAACACCAACGACGACGACGACGCGTCGCCGCCGCCCGCTGGCTCGGGGGCGCGCCGCGCCGGCCACGTGGCAGGCCGCCGGGGTCCAAGAACAAGCCCAAGCCACCCGTCGTGGTGACGCGCGAGAGCCCGAACGCGATGCGGTCCCACGTCCTCGAGATCGCCAGCGGAGCCGACATCGTCGACGCCATCGCGTCCTTCTCGCGCCGCCGCCAGCGCGGCGTGTCCGTGCTCAGCGGCAGCGGTGCGGTCACCGGCGTCACGCTCCGGCAGCCCGCCGGGGCCGGCGGTGGCGCCGCCGCCGTGGCGCTGCGGGGGCGGTTCGAGATCCTGTCCATGTCCGGCGCGTTCCTCCCCGCGCCGGCGCCGCCGGGGGCCACGGGGCTCGCCGTGTACCTCGCCGGCGGGCAGGGGCAGGTGGTGGGCGGCAGCGTGATGGGGGAGCTGATCGCGTCGGGTCCCGTCATGGTGATCGCCGCCACGTTCGGGAACGCCACGTACGAGAGGCTGCCGCTGGACCAGGACGCCGATGAGGGCGCGTCCGTGCTCTCGGGATCCCCCGACGGGGCCAACGCCGCCGCGCAGCTCGACCAGCAGCAGCATCAGGGCGCCGCCGTCGTGCCGCCGTCGATGTACGCCGTGCCGCCCACGCCACCGCACGACATGTTCGGGCAGTGGGGACACGCAGCCGTGACGCGGCCACCGCCAACGTCGTTCTGACTGCACCGGCCCGCCGGCGGATGCTCTCGATCTGCCACCTCTGCTAGTTAGATTTCCGCTTCTTTTTATTCCCTAGCTATAGCTAGTTCGTTGCAGTAGCCGAATTACCTTGTTAATTAATCTGCTGTGTCATGCTTGAGTACCCATGTGTGTGATCTTTCCGTTTCTTCTGTTATTATTCCAGCTCCTGGAATGTACAATTGCTATTTCGTATCCAGATTCATCAATGGTTGCAAGTTTATCCACCCGCATCTCGTCATCTTGTTTCGAGTCTGAAATACCTTCAAAGGATTTTCTTTCTACACACTGCAATTAATCAAGCGGAATACTTGTATGATCTTTCTTTCTTTTCTTTTCTTTTTTTTTTTTTGCAAGTGACTTGTGTCTTCTTTTCATCATGCTGTATAGTGCGTTTGTGCGAATGCGGCATGAAATGGTGTTGCCGAATGCATTGATTCGGCTTCGCTAGAGAGGAAGCACGAAATAGCATTTGAGTTCTTTCTATTATTTGCTCTAATAATTGGATGCCTCGGTTTGGTCCGGCACAACAATTTTTTCGTACGCGGCTTTCTTCATGTCTCAAATATTTCAAGTGAACTATAATCATTGACTGCTCAATAGTTTATCAACACCAGTTCTTAGCAGGTTCAAGATTCTAGATAATGTGAAGAAAAACAAAGAGGGGTACGAAACCCATGTTTCACCTGCGTGTCTCTCTCTTTGCATGCCAGTCGAGCTGGGTGGTACTTGCAATTCATTTAATATAGTTTTATTTCGTATATATTTTAATCTACTCTAGCTTTTCGAACAACAGTTTTTTTCCCTGGGACATGGAATTTGACAGTGAGGAGATCTGCTGATTTTGACACACTCCAGTATGCTAATGTATTCTGATATATATCGGTCTACCTTTTTTGGTCAACAATTACATCCATTTTTTTTTACTTGGGTCAACACATGGAACTTTCGGTTCGACATTATGATGGTTATAAGATCTTACACGACACATACTTCTAGATCGTGCAGAAATGATTACTTCTGTATTACTTTGGTCATTTGGGTATTATATCTGCACAATCATCTAATATAATGCGTGCTCACATTTCCTAAATCATAGTACTACTAGATAGCACGAGGGAAAATTGGAGAGCAACAATGGCCGGTGAAATTATCCAAGACAAGTAAAACGTATGCTGGTCACTTTTGCACGTGTATCCTTAGGAATGAAATCCATGTTTTGCAGTACTCCAAATAAGAAAGGGAAGGTAGTGCAAATAAGTTTATTCTATTTATAGTGTGAAACGTGACAGGAACACAAAAAATGGCGCAGCCAAATTCGCTGGTGAACAGTTGTAGTAGTACTCGGGCAGCAGCTCCGAATCAAGGATTGCATTCTTGTCTGCCTCGCCAGGAAAAGCTCCGTCCCGTCAAGAACTTCCGCCCACTACCACCAATGCTCCCCAATCGTCTCCTCCGCTTTTCCCCAAATCAGCTCCGTCAGACAGGAAAAAAATGCTCTCACATCACGGAGGGAGGGAGAGGGAGGTCGTAGCTAGCGGAAACCTGTCAGTGCCGACTTGAAGGGGCATGCATGGAGACGGCGATGGCGACGCGGCCGCCACTGTGGCTGGACCCCGCCGGACACTCCGGGCGGCGACGCGACACGAAATCGAAATGATGATTGATGGGCTCCAAATAAAAATAGAGGAAACCCCTCACGAAACGAAATGGATGAAAGAGAATTTTATCATTTTGAAGTACTTAAATAAAGTCTGATCTCGAAACTAATTACAGACTCCTATCTAATTTACGAGATCGAATCCAACGAGAGTAATTATGGTGTTATTAGAATATGTTTACTGTAGCATCACTGTAGCAGAAACATAGATTAATTAGGATCATTAGATTTGTCTCGCAAATTAGAGGGTCGTGACATAGGTTTTGTTATTAAATTAATAAAAGATCTACTAAATAAGTAAGATTTTTTTATGTGACAGATCGCTAAATTTTAGACGACAGGAAACAAAGCAGGGCCTACTGTTGGTCGCGCGCCGAGAACATGCTGTGCGGTGCTTGTCCATCTCGCTCGGTTTTGGTTCTCGTGTCAAAGGTGATTCGCCACGTCAGTGGCGTAGTAACTTGTTCCCAAGAATAATCGGAACCCGAACCTGCTCCGTGTCCTCAAAGGCTCAAAGGTCCAAAGGGTGGGTGTGACTACTCTCCGGCCGGCACTGCAGAGGGAGGGAGACGCTGTGTTTGATTTGATCTTTGAAGTGTGCTCCAAGTTGGCGATGACGATGATGCCTGTCGTGTTGAGAGAGAAGGGGTGGTTGGGGCTTTGGGCATTCACACATGGATCGGACCTGACGCTGTTCCGTCCGCACGGCGGGGCCCGCCCCCGCCGCTACTGTGCGGCTTGGCCCGTTGAGGAAGCCAAGCCCGCCCCCGGATTAGGCTTGACATTTCCGCGGATTTGACCGCCTCTCGACAAGTTCACGTCTCCACTCTCTCCGTCCTGTGCATTGGCGTACGCTGTTGCGGCTGGCAGATCGGCACGCCAACGTACTGCCGCGCGAGGGCACCACTGGTACGTCGCGAATGAGCGGGAGGCGCCGGCGGGGCCATTCCGACCGTTGTTTCTGGGCAAGGCAGCGGGGCGGTGCCACCCGGCGGTGCAAGCAAGCAAAGGCATGGGGACGCGGCGGGGTCGGCGTCGCACGCGCGTATGATCGGCAACAGCCCAACCTGCCCACGTGGGAGCAGTCGCGTCATTCAAGAGCGTTTCGTCGCCCACGCCGCAGGACAGGACGTGGGGATAGCCCCAGCCAGCAGGCGGATAGGGATGTACCGAGCGGGCACGCGGGGTCCATCCATACCCAATCCATGCAGCAGTCCGGTTGCGGCGGCCGAACCGGTCAGGCGAGCGGACCGCCGGTTTGGTGCTCACCGCCGTTGCAGGCTCGGGGGCCCTCCTTGTCACTATATCAGCAAGGAAAAGATCTCTTTCCAACAACGCGGAAGACGCGGTCGCGGCGTTCAATTCTGAACAGAGACGAACGATGATGGCGCGTCAACGTTCCAGGCGGTACTGTGACAACACGAGGGGCTGATGGGTTCTAATCTTCCATCTCCGCGGTGCGACTTTTCCTCACGGTGCATGCATGGGCACGAGAGCCACTGTTGCAAGTCTTGCCGGTTCTCCCCGCTTACTAGCGTAAGACAAGGCACGGATCCAAAAGTCCAGCCAGCTTGCCCGAACCAGCACTGAAAATGTAAGGCACCGCAGCAGCGCAGGTGCTCTCATCCATGTGGCGCTGGCCACGAGTTGCACGGTAAGCCGGCGCGTGTCGTGTGGATTTGGTCGCTGAACACGGCTGGCAACTTGCACAACTTGCAGGGCGCGCGCGCCAGGAGAATCACCGAGAAATGGTGGGCTGCCCTGGGTCTTGCCAACCACCTAACTCAGGCGACGCGTCCAGGCGCTAAAACAGGACGCGGTGCCGAATGCCTGCATGGGGCGGTGCAGGCTTGGCCTATTTTGAGCAGCAACCATGCGTGCGCCGACAGCGAAATAATAGCCACACGGGGCCAGTGGAGCAGGAGGATAATAGCCTCGTCGACTCGTGGTTACTGCCATTGCCGTCTATGGTAAACAGAAGGCAAAGCCCACGTTCCAGCGACATTTCCATTATTAGAGCTCGGTTTGGACGCATTGCTCGATGGGCGTCGATCGTATGGTTTGACAACAATGCTCCACACGAATGCCATTATTATCCGTGACCGATTGAAAACAATAATGAAGCCACGGACAGAGATTGCACGGTTCTGCTTACATCACGCAGCCAAAGACGCTTTCCACGAGCATTCCTCACAAAATCGAACATTTCGCCAATCAAGTTAGAAAAACCATGCCTATGTCACCAACCTCACCTGCATGATGCAGTACATGAAATAGCACAAAGCCTAAAATTTCTCTATTTTTCAACCACTCCGTAGAATGTACTCCTCGTTGGCTTAATGACCTGGCGTAAATCCCACACGCATAAACTACCGGGCAGACTTAAACCAGGGTACCAATGTCAGCAACTGTGAAAATGTAAAAATAAACTTTGAAAATACAGGATTCCTGCTATACATCCTATCCTATCTTCCGACGCCATTTTCCTACTGGCGTGGAAGCCTAGAAGTACATATATCATTTCCGTTTAAACAATGGCATGGTACGAACGGTTAATGCATCAAATTCCTTCGAGTAACACAAAATCCCTGAAACGGTGAAACTATCTAGTATCTATAGCGTACGATCAAGGGCACCATACTATCGATAGAAAAACCAAACTAGCACCATAATTACATTCGGGAGTGGACATACAAGCTTCTCGAACATGCAGTAGAACAGGTCGGAGCTAATTATGATTGCACTAATAGAACAGGCTTCTAGTTACTACTACTAATAGAACAGGTCCGATCCAAGCTGTCCAGTCATCAAAAGTTTTGATATTAATAACGTATAATATGTACTATGAAGATCAATAAAAAGCGCACAATCTTATTGTTACTTGAGACACTGCTCATGCCAAGGAACAGAACCTGGTGTATAAAACTGTTTACATGCTCTCGTATCATCATAAATCTGTTCGTGAACAAAAACATTAATTCCATCAAAATCCTATGGTGCAACATATCGTACAATCTTTCAATGTTGGATATCATTCTGCAAATGCATTTTACATGTCACATCATCTTCTAGTTCAATGGTTCCACTTGAAAATTTTGTGATGTCTTTCATTTTTTGTGTTATCTTCACCTAATATTTTTGGACATTAATGACAGTAATCATACCCATATGTGTATCAATTGTTTCAAATATTCACTGGTTATTAACACTTATCAGAACCTAGCCATCTAGTAATATGTTAACTACTGTACAAACCTGAATCTAAGCAGCACCAACCAAACAATTGGTAAGAAGGATTGCTTTAGAAGACGTTCACAATCATTAAACATAGCCACTTCTTTTGCTGAAGCATGGATCAAATCATCCTGAGGAACATAAAGTGCACATGGTGCTAATCTGCCAATAATTCAAATTCATATTAACAAATTGATGCAGAATACATCAGCAAACTATGAACAAAGTGGAACAAAGGAAGTATCACTACACAGCAAGTGCTTGCAATTCTGCATGGGGCAAATACAAATCCGATATGGGACCCTTGATTGTATTGTTACTTTCTAGTGTAAATGAATAAGGATACTTTGAAGTATTTCTAAGTTCAGCAATATTATTGTTGACAAATTGTGTGACAAGGGTACTAGCAATAGATTTCTCAACAGAACATCAAGTTCTCACTAATCAGAACAAAAACGATAAGGAGACTCCCAAAACAAATAGTTCCTTATAAGTTTTATGGCTTGTACAAATTTGTAAAAGCAAACATTACCAGATAACTAGCAGCTACTAAGCCTGAACGCAGCTGCATCAAGGAAACAGCTCACGAATCCTCAACTCAGATCAACTGCCACATAAACACACAGAACATTAAACAGCATCATATAAGCACACCTCCATAACATGAGATGAGCACTATTCAAAAACAGGAACTCATAAATATGTGACGAGAAATTTCAGGCTAGTGGTTGATGGCTTTCTTTGCTCTCATTGATTCAAGGGCCTTTTCACGAAGTTCAATTTCGAGTTTCTTGGGATCAGACTCCTCTCTGCTTGTGCGGGAATCTCTTTTCCTAACATCAGCATCTGAATCAGAACCCCTGTCCTTCTCAGGATCTGATGACGGGGAGACATCCATATGCTTCTTTTGTTTATTGGCATGGCGTTCTGCCCTTCTACGGTGTCGCTCTTCACGTCTTTGACGCCTTTCCTCTTTTCGCAGTCTCTTTTCTTCCTTCCTCCTTTTCTTTGCCTCTTTGTCATCTAGTTCAGAATCAGATTCGGAACTATCATCATAATGTTTATTATGCTTATGAGCCTTCTTACGCCTTCGCTTTTCAGAATGGGATCTGTGTCTCTCAGATTCTTCAGATCCTGAGCTACCAGAATTAATATGACTATTACCATCAGTTCTTTTCTTGGTTTTTTTAACAGGACTTCCATCATCTGATTGGGCATCCTCACGTGAAACACTCATGACATGATCATTGTCCCTTCCATCCTTTGAATATGAGTCTTCACGATGTTTCCCACGGGAGTCATAGGGAGAATCAGCTTGACGCTTCATTTTTCTATCAGCAAGCTCCTCTGATGATTCTGAAAGTTGATCTTTCTTCTGCAAGCTCTTGCCACTGGAGAATAGGAAACAATGTCATAAAACTGTTTGTGTACTTCTTTCTCACATATGTTCATAGAAAACATGCATTCACCTGATAGCTAGACAACAGTATCACACAATTATTTACCGATTAATCACCATCATAGTTATCGGTGAATTTAATACCACAATAACTGACACTGTCACCACAATAACAGGTGTAGTCCGAGCCCTATATAAACTTGTCAACTTGAAAAGGTCAAAGAACAAAGCTGTATCAGAGGATTTACCCTGTGATCTTAATTGCCGCTAGCAGTATTAAGTTTTCTAGGAGTACATATAAAGGTGATGCAGCTAAGAAATGAAGACTAAACTGTGCTATAAATTGGTTCCTACTAACAGTAGAAAAATATGCTAAGAAGGAAGCTTAAAGGTCCACTCAAACATCCAGTTAAATATGATATACTGAGAACTAAAAGCAGTTCCGGAAAAGAGAATATAACCTGTCTTCTAACATGAATGGAGATCTTTCCCCAGGGCTCGAGTCATTATGGACTTTCTTAAGATGCATATCTACCGAGAAGTCCTTAGTTTTCTTACGTGCTGAATTAGCTTTCCGTGAGTTCTCTCTGGATTAAAACGAGAATTTTAACGTAAGTATAACGAAAATGAAATGCAAACAATTTTGCCAGAGCGAAATAGTAAATATGGCATCCAACCTTGCACGATTGCCTTCCTCCTCATCTGCACTAGTATCTGTGCTGCCCCGAGTAGGCATATGCTTCCCAGGGCTCTTGAGAGCTCTGTCCAAAAAATAATGAGATATTTTAACATCCAAAGGGCACTACCTAATGAATGGAACAGGGAAACCATATGAAAAAGGAAAACATAGCAAACTCAGTGCTTAAAAAATACAGACCTATTGCGCATGGAGTTCCTTTCTGGAGACCTCGAGGATTTCGAAAGCCTACGTGGTGAAAGATGATCACCCTTCCTTGCACCAACACTAACATCATCATCACCATCTGAAATTTCTCGGCTCCTAAGATAATATGGTACGTAAGGCAACAGTTTCCAATAATACGTGAAATAAAATAAGGCAGTATTGGCCGTAAGAGAACAGTTTTTTTATGGAATGTATCCAAATAAAATCATGCATTACCTTTCAAGAGCAACTCTGTTTCTATTGGAAAGGGCTCCATTTGTTCCTTTCTCAATGTCCCTACTCATACTCCTGCGAGAACGATTCGGACTCTGGCTAGTATTTGGGCTGACACTCCTGCAGGTATTAGTATATCAAACTTGGGAGGCAAATTCCAGAGAGAGAGAGAGATGTCGAAAAGAAGTCCAGATGTGGTGTTACCTCCTCCGCTGTGGTGGGAGATTACGGTTTGCAGAACGCGCTTTTGGTGAACCTGGGGATCTCCTGCGGCGTTTTGGTGACCTCATCAACGGTGATGGGGAGCGACGTCTTAGCGGAGACCGTGACCATGGCCTGCGTCTTCCAGGAGATGGGGAGCGTGGCCTCCGACTTCTTGGGGACGGGGACTGTGGCCTTCGCCTTGCTGGAGATGGGGATCTTGGCCTACGCCTTACTGGAGATCGAGATGGTCGTCTAGCTGGTGAATATGTGTGTCGAACAGGAGATCTTCGACGCAATGGAGATGGTGACCTCCTGGGTGCACGAGCCGGAGAACGACGGCGGAGGGGAGAAGGTGACCTCCGGGATCCAGGCAATGGTGATTTTCTGCGAACATTAGATCTCCAGCGGGAAGGTGGGGATGGATACCTCGGTGGTGACCCTCTCCTGGAATAAGGAGATCTCCGTCTAGAAACTGAAGGAGTACTTCTTGGAGAATGCCTTCGAGGAGAAATTGAACGTCTAGGTGAAGCTGAACGCCGTGATGATCTACGGTGTCTATCAATAGAGGGTGAGCGTCTGTAAGGAGATCGAGAACGCCTTCTGGGAGAAATGGATCTTTTCCTACCACGAGGTGACAGTGATATGCTCCTGGATCTGCGATCTCCACTGAAAAAGATAAAAAATCCCGTCAATAATAATTTTTTATGTCTCTTTTGTATCAAATTTTTCACTTTCCACATGATAAGTGTACTTTTAAAGGGAGGGAAAAAATATAAGACAGTAAAACACCATAAACGAAGATTTCACAGAATGATGGTTTAACTAATGCCTGTCAGGGCATATCAGCGAGTAACGGTCATATAAATCCAGCAATTGGTTCAGTACCAAAAGTTTCTTAATAACCCAAAGTTGTGTTATTTGCCTTGAACTATAGCATTGCGGCGCGCTCAGTATACAGAACCAGGTCAATAATTGTCTAATTCAAAGAGAAAAAATCTGTGAGATGTCGAAGTCTAAATTTGGTGATCTATTAAGAATAAGTTTTCCTTACGGTTATAAAGACCAACTATCTAGTGTGGACTTCTATACCTGGTCCAGTTAGGAATCACCATATCTAGTGTGGACTTCTATACCTGGTCCAGTTAGGAATCACCATATGATTACCACTCCTTAATCAGGATATTTAAGAAAAAATACACCAGCATAGAAAATATACCACAATGTTTTATCTACAAATAATACAGATTTACAAAAATTCAGATACAGGGTTTTTTATGCTGAGCAAATCCACCTAATAAATATTAGCTATCTTACAGATGTGTCCAAGAACAATTTACTAAGAGTAGTGTCAGAAATAAGCTTTACGTCTTTACTTAACGTTACGTGGTCAACTGTATAAGGAGAGGCAAACCTACCCTGAAATAAAGCAAAGTGAAAAACAAGATAGTGGTTTCATGGAACCCAAAAATTAAATGCACAGCTTAAGGATTTACACCATATGTGTTACACAAGATGGGCACATAGTGAAATCATCAAATGGAATGAATACATTTAAATAGTAGTCAATGCTTTAATGGTACACAAAGAAACCAATAATTTACCGGCTCTTTGTTCTTGAGCTGCGCTTGAAGTCCGTTTCCTTTTCTTCTTCAGCATTAACATTAGAATTATTTAAAGCAGAGCCAACTCCGTAGGATCTTGAATTACTAACATCTCCATCCTACAGTAGTTGAGGTAAAGAATGATATGAACCCAAATAATTGGAGAAGCTATCTGAATGTCATCAGAAACACAAAATGTCACAATATAACCCTGAGTTAAAGGTATGGAAAAAATGACTGAAATGCGCTCACCGTCATCTTTTGCTTCTCCAGTTCCAAGTCCCTCCCATCTTTCTCCCGCTTCTTTTGGATCTCCTGGGCAATCCTATCATCCTCTGCCTGCATTATTTTTTAAGATATCAAAACATATTCATATTTTCCTAACAAACAAATCCAAAAACAAGGATAATTCCAAACTGTTTATTTTAAAAATATATATTTAATTTATGGTCGAAAATAATGTTCTAAAATTGCTACAAGCAGTTTTTATTTTTACTTAAAACAAAAACGATCCGTGGGATCAATATACCCCACCATCAAGATGACCTATTAGTGTTCTATGTGCAACATAAAAGGACCAAAAAAGACGTTTACTACTACCACAATAAACTCATGAGTCATGATGACCTGTGTTACTTGAAAATAGTGTATCAAAGATGTATTCAAATATGTTGACAGTACGCTTATATAATTTCACTACAAACCTTTCTCAGTTGAATCTCAGCCTCCTTTGCATCTAGAAACTGTTGAGGCACACCACTGGCATTCTGTTGTGCGCTAAGGAGGAGGTTCCATAGCTCCTTCATGAACTTCACAGTGTTTTTTTCCATGAACCCTGTCAGCTGGATCTGAATCTTCTTCCCATCCGCCTCCTGCACAAGAAAACCAAAAGCGTGATAAAAAACAAGTGAGCATCTGCTAGCACATGTGGTGCAAACACGCTAAGATTGAGCATAGTACTGCCAAAAAGATCAAATCCCATTG
This sequence comes from Chloris gayana, assembly GCA_031894775.1. Lineage (NCBI taxonomy): Eukaryota > Viridiplantae > Streptophyta > Magnoliopsida > Poales > Poaceae > Chloris > Chloris gayana. The sequence continues at coordinate 13,025 of JAUNZO010004476.1, read as the reverse complement.
CCGAGCAATTAGAACTTGTTAACATTGACAGAATATACAACTTCCAAAATGATTTGAGGTCCTGTATAAGGCTTCAGCAACTGTTTCAAAACACAGGAAGGGGTTTTGGTTTAGCCTTTAATCCGAAGCGAGTTAGGGTAGGCTAGAGATGAAACCTCAAAGAAACAAAAAGCACAAGGTCAACCAAACAAAAGGAAGGTGGAAAGGAAGACAAGAAGAGGAAAAGAGCAATAACCAACCAAACCCAAACCCAAACCCAAAAAACACAGACAGGAGGGGGTAAGTGAACCCAGTTGAAATTTTGCAAATCAAAAACTGGCCAACACTTTAAGGTTCCTAATTGCAAAAGGGGGCCTATCACCTGTGTATGTTCTCAGATACTATGACCAACAGTATTTCAGTTAAGTCACTGAGCTAGACCATGAAATAGTTGCTTTATAATTTCTGAGCTATACACCCCAATTTGGCTTGCAAGGGCTTGCTTCAGCTACAAATAAATTTTCAATAATTTCTTCGCCCAAGGTGTCTAATGTATTGTCTTGAAGAATTTCTGTGTCAAGAAAATTGACAAACTGACCCTAGGCAAAGTGCAAGTGCGACAAAATGATTTTTGATCTATGGAAACTGGACGAATAGGCCAAGAAGTAAGAAGACTACGTGTTGTGGTTCCTTGATTCTAGACTTGAAGAAGTACTGTAAGCAGGAAGTTCACCTTTTCTTCAAGCAGTCCATAGATGAAATTGATTAGCACTTCGTCCTCGAAGCCGAGGAGCTCAGTGACCCGTTTGGCGATCCAAGGCTTCATCACGTCCATCTTGACCTTCGACATGTCCACCTATCACCAACACACCATGAACTCAGTGACATGAATTTGTGGAGTAATAAGCACCAAAATACAGCAGTCATAAAACAGTCGACGGTTAACTGAAGTTGAATTGAGATGCCAAGCGCGTAAACTGTTCAACTAACCAGGTGGTCAAGCTCGGGCGGGAACTTCTGCGACTTGAGCAGCTTGGCCTGCTTGTTCGAGAAGCGCGTGTCCTGGTCGGCGGACGTCCCCTGCCACAAACAAAAACCGGTGGAATCAGCGCGGCCGCCTTCCGGTCACAGATCCAATGAGCCCAAACGATAATACGACAGGCAGCGCTAGGTAGATAGATGGAGACAGCGAGTTGGGAAGCTTACCCGGAAGAAACCACCCGACATCTTCGCCTCCGCCGCCGCCGCTGCCGGGGAAGGAGGCGGGGAGCGTCGCGGGTGACTAGGGTTCGAAGGCTCACGCTTGTGCCGCTTGGGTAGGCGACGACGAACGAGGTAAGGGTGCAGCGAGGAGGAGGGGCACGCCGCACGCCAGGTCTAGGCCTAGCCCGAACCGAATCAGTTCCTCTACGCGGGCCGCAATGTTGTGGGCTTGTATATGCCGCATGGGCTTTTCTCGCCAGTTCGTTTGGTTTCAGAGTCCAAATCGCCTAAACTGCAGATTACGCTCGGTGATGGAAGATGTATGCTGCTTAAGTGAGGCCTTTGCAAGGTGTATGCAGAATTGCAGATGCAGCACCTATCTGGATCTTGGATAAAAGTGTTGAAGCTGTTTGTCGAGGTGATCTCAAGGAAATTTTATTGCAGCAATTGCGGTGGTATGCCTCAATTAATGTAACGTATGCTGGGAGCTTTGGAAGCTTGCGACGGTTCAATCCCTTGTTAAAGATTGTGGCCTTTGCAAGCTCAAGTTTCTTGGGATTGTTTGAAAGTTGTCCAGGATATCAATAACGCCAGAGTGCTTTGCATGATGATTTTTCATGATATTAGACAAGAAGTACTATTCAAGTGTTTAATAGCGCACACAGGCCCGGCCCATGGCAGGTACGTGACGGTGCGGCCACACCTAGCCTCCCAAAACTAGGGGGCCTCATCTAGACCACACATATAGTAGTGTATGTTCTAGGAAGAAGTCCTCTTTTCCTCTCTCAACTTTTGCCGAAGTTCACTTTTCCTCCCTGAATTACAAAACCGGATACTTGGACTCCCTCAACTTTCAAAACCGTTCACTTTTCCTTCCTGAGTGGTTTGTAGGGTGGTTTCGTCCGACGTGGCTGGTGGGGCCCACATGTCGTGGTGCCTCGTCAGCATTTGTGGGCCCCACAACTCACCTCTCTCTCTCTCCCTCTCACCGCGCTCGTTGGCCGTGGGCGCGGAGAGCACGATGAGCGGGTCGTAGAGGGAGATGTTGGCGCGAAGCTTGTCGGGGAGAGGCCGTAGAAGCAATCGACGTTGGCAAACTCCTTGAGCAACGCGAGCTTCTCGACGACGAGAACGGTGGGCTTGCTCGTGGTGGCTCGGTGGCGGTTGCGTCTATGGAGGCGATGGAAGTCGCGAGGGCGGCGGCCGCGACCGGGGCGGAGAAGCACGCACCGGGCGGGGGTTGCCGCACGCGGTGCGGGAGGCGGCGGCCGGCCGGCGCGAATGCACCGCAGATGGGCCAGGGTGGGGTATTGGACGGCGTGGCGGTGGACACCGCGGGGCGGTGGCCGCGACCGAGGCGGAGATGCGCGCCGAGCGGGGCTTGCTCGCTCGCGGTGCAGGAGGCGAGAAGACGGCGGGCGCGAGCGCATGGTAGCGGGCCGGGGTCGGGATTGGAGGGCGAGGCGGCGGTTGGTGGCGGCGGCGGCCCGGCTCGGAGGAGAGCGAAGGGGTGGGCGATGGGCCCCACCAATGGTGAGAGAGAAGAGAGGGGTGTGAGGTGGACCCCACAAATGCCGACATGGCACCCGACTCGTGGGCCTCACTACCCACGCATATGAAACCACCCTATAAACCACTCAGGGAGGAAAAGTGAACGGTTTTGAAAGTTGAGGGAGTCCAAGTACCCGATTTTGTAATTAAGGGAGGAAAAGTGAACTTCGACAAGAATTGAGGGAGGAAAAGAGGACTTCTTCCTATGTTCTATGGCCTCGGCTCATTCGGAATCGAAGCAAAGCCCAAGCCGGCTACATTAAAAAAAGAGTAAAGTCCTATTTTGCTCCCTCAATTATAGGGGTATTGCTAGGTCACCCCTCAACTATAAAACCGGATATCCGGACCCTCAAATTATTGACCCCGGTGCAATTCTAGTCCCTTGACGGTTTTAGACGGTGGTTTTGCCGACATGGCATGACGTGGCACGACGTGGCACGACGTGGCATAGATGGACCGCCGAGTGCCACATCATTATTTTTTTCTCTTTTTTTCTCTTCTCTTTTTTCCTCTCTCTCTCTCTCTCTTCTCTCACTCCCTAGACCACTTCGTGCCCCGCCCCAGCCCGACGGCGGTAGCACGGTTCGCAACGCGACGTCCTCGGAGAGGAGCAACGGGACGAGTAGGGTGAGGGCGTCGGCGCCCGACCTAGCGAGCCGTCGGATCTCGCGCACCACACGCCCGGTTGATTCGGCGAAGAAGGACGACGACGAGAGAAGGTCCAGCAGCGTGGTGAGGTCGTGCTGCAGCTCCCGTGTACGAGCAGCGACCTCGTTGAACTGCAGGAGCGTACGCATCCGGGTGAGGGCCCCGCAGTCGGTGACCAGTGGTCTTGAACCGCTACAAGATCAGCAGGAGGATAAGAGAGAGAAGAGAAAAAAAAAGAAAAAAGAAAAAAATAATGATGTGGCACCTGACGTGACGGTGCATCTATGCCACGTCATGCCACGTCAGCAAAACCACCGTCTAAAACCGCCAAGGGACTGAAATTGCACCGGGGTCAATAGTTCGAAGGTACAGATGTCCGGTTTTATAGTTGAGGGAGTGACCTAGCAATACCCTCTATAGTTGAGGGAGCAAAATAAGACTTTAATCTTTAAAAAAAGGCCCACGCAGGCTTGCAAAATAGGATTACGAGCAAGCCGTCATTTCTTAGTCCATGAATCGTTGCATTATGCATCTAGGCAGCCTGTTGGGCGGCCAGGCTTGGCTTCGCCTCGACGTCTCATTCTCTTCCCCATTCACGCACGCGGTTTCATCTATACCCGCGGCTTCCAGCGGCAAGCAGCACGTCCGTGGCTCCATTGATTATTAGCGTTGGTCGAAACGCACAAAGGAGGATCAGTATCAACACTATCAGGCAGGCACTAATCAAAGATTGTGGTGTCACACTTCAATTTCCAAGGTTGGAAACCAATCCCTAAACCTAATTCAATGTTCTTATGTTATGACTACACGGAACAAGTTCTACAATTTGGTTACAATTTGGTTAGAAATTGCTTCAAGTGAGAGGGCCTATATATAGTTGTTTCTCATAGTTACGATATCTCTATTAGTAGAAATAACTTTTATTAATGAAGCAATGCTATATATATTTAATTGATATATTATCTTACTATGTTTGTCGCCAATGGGGCCTCCATTTTTTGTCCAGCACCGGGCCACCAATTTCCATGGCCAGCCCTGAGCGCACAATTCGTGCATCATGGTAAATAATAAAATTCAGAAGCTCATAATTTAGGAAAATTAGTCTAGACTTGGAGATGATTACTGGAGGCTGGCTAAACTCCCTGATTTTGTTTAACAGCCAATAGTTATTAATAAATTATGCCTTTCTCAATCTTAAATAAAAAATGGTTGGTTTGGTCAGTTGCATTGTCCACTCAAAGTCTCAAATAAAATGGCATGTTTGATTATATCAGTTGATAATGGCCTACGACAGACGAAAAAGTGTGTGTTTTTTCAATTGAAAAAGACTTGTAAATCTGGGCGTCTCATTTTGGGGAATAAAGAATCATTCCTCGTATCGGTACTAAGTACTAACTTAGAAAGGCTGAAATACAACAAAGCTTCCTCCATTTCATGTTCAAAAAATAAAAGAGAGCAGAAACTGAAGTTTTTGCGGAGAGGCATAAAATCATGGACTTTCCACAGGGCCTTATTATCCATCAGAAACTTTGGTAATCTTCGCCAAGCAATTGTCAACTGGCCTGGGGTGAGGTAGGTATCTTATCCGGCAGCTGGGATTTGTTCTTGTGAGCCTGTGTACAACAAAAATGACAATTTCGCTTAGACATTTGGACGTAACACTTAACAAAGTAACCCTGGTTTCAGTTGTTAACAAGATAGGATTAGAAAAAAGAACAAGATAACTATTGTTGAATAAAGAGGAAATGCAAACAGGATAATACTTCAGCTTTGCCTGTGTATATCTAGATTTATTTAGTCACGAGCAGTGTTTTTTTAGTTGTATACAGGCACACGTGAGGAAGCTTACTTGTAACCAAGGAGGAAATGGTGAAGGAAGACGGAGATCTCCAGTTTTGCAAGATCATTCCCGGGGCACATTTTTGTACCAAGTCCAAAAGGCAGGAATGTTCCGGGTTTGGGCAAATGACCCTGCGAACAACAGTTCAATAACAGACAATGTAAATAAGGTTCAGTCTCAAGAAGTTCAGTATGTCATCTGACGCGTAACAATTATCACGAACGCAGATGCTTGCCAACTGAAAATTGTTTCTACCTCCCATCTTGATGGGTTGAACTTCTTAGGATCAGGATAAACTTCAGGATCCATGTGCACGCTTCTGGACCACAGCTGAACCTTCCAACCCTTCGGTATCAGGTAGCCTGTCACCATGTTTGAGGCATCCCAGATATTATGATTTAGGAAGACAAGCTCACAAGAGAAAAGCGATTATGACTCATGGGGTTTTTGAAGCGCACCGTTCACAGAGACGTCCCTGGTCGCCTCACGGAATGATACAAATGAGATGTTGACAAGGCGCAGCGTCTCATCGATGACCTTCAGGTTATTTGTATTCTTCGTGTGAAAAATCAAGATAAGTGCAGTTTGCATCCGGAAGTATATAAGTTATTTAAAATTTTACCTGTGATAGATACTTCATCTTCCTAAAATCCCTCAAGTCCAACCCCTTTTGTGACGGTGTAATGCTTCGTAAGATGTCCTCTTGCTCGGCCTGAAAACGCAGCAACGAACTGTCTATTGAAAGACTCCACATTCACATCTAACTGCTCTAATAAACTTTTCTGTTAAGTTTACTCCACTAAATCTAGTATTACTAGGAAAGATCACTGTTCATTGATGCGAACCTTAGCTTTGGCAAAAATGTCTGGGTTTTCCTGCAGAAACAGAGTAGCCCACATTGTGATATGGCCGGAGGACTCATGCCCCGCGTTCAGGTACATGATGAGGATGTCGATTATCTCCTCGTTGCCCAGTCGCCTCCCATTCTCGTCCTCCACCTCGATCAAACGGTCCATCATGTCTCTGCTCGACCTGGAGACCTCTTTCGGAGCCGCCGCTCTTCTCTTGTTAAGGACGCCTTGCAAGACCGACACAAGCTTCTTGCGTGCCTGAAATTTCATTGCATTAAAAAAATCCATCGAGTTTTCTTTCAAAATCGAGAATGCGGATGTGAGGCGTGGGTCAGTGGGTCACCTTGAGAGCCCTGTGGAAGGCGAAGCCGGGAAGGTTAATGGCCATGGCCCTGATCCCGTGGTTGAGGTCAGTGTAGCTCCGTTCGAGCGCCAGCATGGTCGCGTCATCGGCGGCGCTCATGAATATCTGCACGATGATCTTGAAGGTCATCTTCCGCAGCTCCGTCAGGAACTCGACCTCGCCGGCTTCGGACCACCGGCGAAGCGCCGAGGCGACGGTGCGGTCGATGAAGGCCAGGTACGTGCTGAGCGCGTCGAAGCCGTTGATGGGCGCGGCGGTGAGCTTCCTCAGCCTCTTGTGCTCTTCGTACGGCAAGTTCATGAAGGAGCACCTGCCCATGAGCGTGACCGTGGCCTCGGGCCACCCTTCCACGATGTTGTCGTCGTCCATGAGCACCTGCTTGCACGCGTCGGGCGTGGCGACCAGGATCGTGGGACTGCTGAACATGAAAGCTCGGTACATGCCGGTGCGGCCGAACCTGCGTGTCATCGCTCGAAATCAGACGACAAAACTAAATCACATCTTGCCGCAGGGCATACATCGAAACCGTGCTCCGGAGAAGGGTGCCGCGGGCGCACTTATTACCGCTGGATGAAGGAACCGATGAAGGCATCTGGCTTGCCGGACTTGAACGACCAGAGGAAGGTCCACATGGCGCCGACGACAGGCCACCCCATTTCTCCTGGCGGCAGCCTAGCTCGCCTGCCGGCGCCAAGCGAGGCCTCCCTGGCCCAGCCGTGCGCCGTCCGCACGACCATGTCGAGCACCACGGCGAGCACGGCGGCGGCCACCGCCCACAGGCTCGGGCTCATCATGAAACCTTCAAACTGTAAGCACCCAACAAGACCGCTGCAACGGAGGAGAAGAGCAAGAGGAAGAAAGAGTGACTTGCGACTTTATGCGTGATCGGATGTCAAGCTTATTTGTAAAGCGTGGCCTTCCCAAAAGTTTTGCTCGCGTTGAGCAATGCCGTCCGTGAGAGTTTCCTAACGTGCACTAAAAAAAAGAAAACGCGTACTCCCCTTCCATGGACGGCAAGTTTAATATCCCATCTCGATAAAGGTTGACCAACGACTTCATCTCGTTACATGTCTATAGAGTATAGACCCGCATAAGAAAGACGATGCTGGACGAGGAAATGACAAAGATGTATCAGGACTTTAGGACTAAACGCCCGTCGGTCAGCTGTCAATTACAGAGAACCTCAGTTTTCAGTCCCATGGCCGACTGGCCGGCCTATTCGTGTCCCTGATGGAGAACGCAAGAAGAATATTATTTGCAGGAATCAAGGCGCTGCTGGAGCAAATTCTTGCAAGGGAGTTCTCGTCTGGTCTGCTTATGTCATGGCCGGAACATGCCAGGAGAATATTACACGTACCGAGACACCATTATAAACAAAGAAAAATAGGCCCTGCAAAAATTAAGACATCGTGCAGAGTATGATATATGATAAAGTACCTGAAATTCGTGCCACAGTGGCTAAGTAACTTGAATTACATGTACGAATATGACGGGCACAATGCTAATACAGTACGGCCTTTATCGTCACGTACAACACGAGGTGGCTGTGGCTCCGTGGGCGGTGGCCTTGCCAATTGTGGTTTCTATCATCATTTTGCAAGCGAAACAAATAAAATGCACACACAGCATGCAAGTAAAGCTTGTTGGAATACCAATGACTTCAAAATTCACAAACAAATGTGCTGCTCTTTATTCATTAGCCAAAGACTAAGGGCGTGTTTGGGCGCCACCTAAGCACGTCACGCCGCAATTGTGGCTACGCCTAACTTGTGGTGAACAAATCCGTCGCCAGACTTTTGGCGGGATGTGGCGTAAAAGATGAACTAACGTGCGTTGGGAGGAGCTGAGTTATAGGCAACCTAAGCTTCAGCAACAATCAAACACAGTGCTTGTGTGCGGAAGTTGCGGCGTGGTGAGGTGTGGCACGCGGCGGCGTCAACCAAACACGTCCTAAGATTCAAAAAGAAAACACATATAGCCTGATAAAATTGTCACAGAACTACAAATTTTATGTTACATCGTAAAACTAACCACTTTGTGCATTGTTCTATGCCCCGTACACGGGCCGTCCACCTTGTCTCCATTTTAATTAGTTCCGCTGCCAACTCTTGTGCTCATCAACATGGTCTGTTTTCTGATCCATTCTAGTTTCAGAAAACAAAAGGCTGGGATAATGAAAAGCCCTGTCCGTGCTAATAGAATTCTATCAACGGGCCAAAACCACGATGTCGTCCCGAGATATTTCAGGCCCGCTAGCAAGCTTGAAACAGCATCACAGCAGCTCGCCATTAGTTGTATTGAATATTGAGAAAATTCCCTCTATGACCTCCAAAAAGATGAGACTTTCTTCTATGGCCTCCAAAAAATTAAACTTTCCTATGAGGCCTAGTTTCATTTTTGACTTCTCTCTATGGCTTTGCCGTCAGATTTGGTGCCTAATCGGTGTCAATTTAGTGTAAAATGACTATTTTACCCCCGAACAAAATAAACTTTTTTTTAAAAAAAAATTCTGCTATTCATTTTTGGTTTTTGTATAAATATGAAACTTGTATTTCGGCTTGTTTTAAAATTTTAGCTTGTTTAAAAATTTAACCGGAACTAGAAAATGAATACTTTCAGCAGAATATTTTTTTAAAAAAAATAAGTTTATTTTGTTCTAGAGTAAAACGGTCTTTTTATACTAGACTTAACACCGTTAGGCACCAAATCTGACGGCAAGGCTATAGAGGAAAGTCAAAAATGAAATTGGGCCTTATAGGGAGGTTTGATTTTTTTAAGACCATAGAAGGAAGTCTCATCTTTTTAGAGGCCATAGAGGGAATTTTCTCTTGAATCTTTGTATATACCAATTCAAATAAAAAATACATCCATTCAGGTGTTTTGTGTCCATAAATACAGAATAGAAATGTTTGTGCTCCATTATGAAATACCAAAGATACCAAGGTATTTACACATGTACTCTTTGGTGTAGAGCTATATAACACAATGGCAATCACTGGTAGCCTGCTTGTTGCTACTCATCGTCCCAGTCGAGCGACTCCAGCCGGCGCCGCTCGTCGTCGTACCAACACACGCAGCTGAGCCCGACGAGCACCTCGACAATGGCGTCGTCCGCCTTGTTCCTGTCGGCGAAGTGCAGCGTCTGCACCATGAGCGCGCGCGGGCGCACGCTGAACCGCTGCCCCCGGTCCATGCTCCGCTCGTCGTGCCACCGCACCGTGTCGTGCGCCATCGGGGCCAGCCACCGCAGCACTCTTTCCACCGCTGCCCTCGCCTCCGCAGCCGCCTCCTCGTCCACCACCGAGATCGGCTGTCCGCGCAACATCTCCCTGAGCCTCACTTTCACCGCCTCCCGGATGCTCACGGGGAGCATCTTGTACAGCACGTCCCTCCTTGAGAGATCGATCATCCCCACGGGCGCCTCCTCGCTGTTGTCCCCTGCCGCTGCCGGCGGCGGCCGAAGTGCGGCGAGCAGCGCCTCGGCGGACAGGATCACCTTCGCGTACCGCAGCTCCATCCCCGACCCGCCAACCGTGCTCGGTGACGGCTTGACGACCGATTCCGGTGGCGATGATGAGACGGTGTCGTTCTGGCGGAAGATGGGCGCCGAGTGCCGCATCGCCGCGTCAAGCGGCGGCGCCCGCTGTAACGGGCCGGAGGAGTACGCCCACGCCGCGCGGCCAGCCGCCGTCAGCGGCGGCAAGCCGGCAACGTGCGCGCCAAAGGCGAGGGACACGCGCGCGAGCACGGCGAGCACCGATTTCACCATGAGCCTGGCCGCCTTGCTGGCGGGCACGCTCCACAGCGAGTCGCCCTCCGCGAGCTTCCTGACCCTGTGGCGCTGCGCCCTGAGCTCGCGTAGCAGCTTCTCGCCGGGCTCGGCGTCGGCGGGCCGCTTCTTCCCCGCGGTCGTGGTCTGCGCGGGGATCGGGCCGCTGTGGCGCTTCCACTGCTCCATCCGCCGCTCCGAGGCCTCCAGCTCGCCGAGCGCGTCCATCTCCGCGTACAGCCGCGCGGTGGCCGCCACGTGGCGCTCCATCTTCCGGAACCGCTTCGACGCGCCCCTGGAGAACCCCACGCTGGCGTCCAGCTGCGCGAGCCTGCCGCGCTTCGCGTCCGCGTAGACCCGGTCGAACTCCCGCAGCAGCGGCGTTGACGTGCTGCACCGCGCGCCGATGCGGGCGGCGGCGTCGGCGGCGCGGTCGAGGTCGGCGACGACCTCGCCGCACGCGAGGCGGAGCAGGTGGGCCTGGTCCGTGGACGTGAGCCGCGCCACGCCCTCGGTGCGCAGGACGTCGGCGCGGAGCCGCCTGACTTCGGCGTCAGACAGGGACTGGTGGAGCGACACAAGGCGTGACATGGCGGCCGCCGCCTCGAAGGCCAGGATGCCCAGCCCGTCCTCCCTGGCGCTGGCGCCCAGCCGTGACCGCAGGTCGGCGAGCCATGACCTGCCCGGCATGGCCAGAAAGCAAGCACACGCCTTGTACTACTACTACCACACAGCAAGCCAACAAGGAGGAGCCAGCAAACAGATAACGAACTCTATGTACGAAGTTGACTTCTTCAGCTATATAGCGGCAGCGCCTGAGGATAGATATACCAAGTGCGAGGACTCCGATGGCGCGAGATCGTATGAACGGAGCGAGCCCGCCGGGATTTGCTCATGTGGGCGGAACGCGTTTAACAGCGAAGAGAGGGGCTAAGCAAGCAACCCAAGGGACGTATGCTATATCCAGGATAAGGAGAAGGTGCGTGCGCTGGTGTGGCGCGGACGTGCTGCTGCTAGCTAGTAGTAGTCGGCAACCAACGCGACGCGGCCAGCCGGGTCAAGACTCGCTCACGAGACAAGGAGGCGAAGTCGCCCACGCCGCAGGCGAATCATCACGAGAGGCCATGTGCGCGCCGGCAGTTGGGTTGCTTCCACCGGCGCGCGGAGGGCGGCTGGGCAGGCGCAGGGCAAGGGATCGGAAACGACATACGTTCTCGCCGCGGCTCCAACCATCAGAGAATGCCATATTGCGCCCTGGCTTCTCGATTAGACAAGCGACGGAACTGGCCCGCCGGAGACTGACTTGCTTACGAGTCTTCGGCGACGGCGACACTTCCCTGCGCCCCACTCCTAGTTTTTCCCTCTTCCCGCTGGAAACATGTCCTGTCCGATCCACGTCCACAGCACGTCGTCGATAACGCTTGGCCCGGCATCGTCGTCTCGCACATGTGGAGGGGGCACGGCGCCGACGACGCGCTCGTACCGGTCGCCTCGCTCCGGGTCACGGGATATGGCCGTCGTTTTCAAGATTAACTGTGCTTTGGAGAAAAAGTGGGGAGGCGCCTTGTACCGTGCAGGCAGCGCTACGGTCCGTGCACGATCACCACAGGTTTATTTACCCTGGCGGATTTGCCATATACTCGTGTTACCGCGCACGCTGCACGCAGCTGCTGCTGTTATAGGTTTCATTGCGCTATCATTGTGCGTCGTTCCCGTTCATAGCCAATTAGCCATGACCGGGCCGCCGGATGTCATTACGCGTTGCCGTGGTGCGGGAAGAATGCGTGGTGGGAGCTACTACGAACGATCTAGCTAGGTAGTGCGTCATTGTGGATGGACGAAACCAAAAGAGGGGCGCCACCAAAAGCTGTCACGTGGAAACCACCCGGGCATCGTCACTCGGGAAAGGAAGGGCCGGGAGCTGCCCTTTTTGACCACAGCACCACTACGTTAGTGTGCTTTGTCTCCATCTCTCGCACGGGAGCATGATCGTGTCCGATCCGTCCCCCGAGTCAAGGTCATTTTTTTTGTATATATACTTGTATATTCGAATACAAAAGATTAGGGTCCTTTTACAGGGGGAAATCGATCCTCATCATTCGACAATTGCTTTTCCACATTGTGGAAGGACCCAAGCACGTCTTGTACCGTGCAACATTTAATCGTTCTTTTTTCTTTTCTTCGAACACTGAATCGTTGAAATGTCAGTTGTCTACCAGTATGTCGTGTGGGCTCTCTAATTTCTTGGTCATCGGAGCCTGGGGCCCGGATGTCCGAATGGAATAAAGCTAGTCCCAATCATATATGGGCCTTTTTGCAGGAAATTTTCGAATAAAAGATTGTGGGCCAAAAGAAAAGGAAGTTTACCGATGGGCCTCCACGGTCAGATTTACTTAGGCCAGATTAATTTAGCACAAAGCACGCAACAGAGTTGTGAGGACCATCATCAACAGGTGAGGATTGACACACTTTTGTTTTTGCATAATTATACGTTCATTGAACGACGAATGCCGAAGCTGCCTGTATTTGGCTCTTGTGCCCTACCTCGTTTGATAATTGCCATTCATCATTCTTTTCCTCGTTGATAGGCACGCGCGGAGGACCATTAGGATTGCTCTGTATCATCATGTGATGATGTCTCCAGCCGTTCTAATTTACGATTTACAGATAACTCGTGCTGTGTTGTGCTAACTGGAATTTCTTTGGTGGTACATACATGAATGACTGCTATAACACATGCATCCGTAATCCGTATGGGTGTGCATCCTCCAGAGACTAGAACCTTTTCCGTTCCGTTATTACTTGCTAAGTATTACGTGC
>JAUNZO010004475.1:0-21494 GCA_031894775.1 Chloris gayana | reverse complement strand
GATCGCTTTGACGATACTACCCTAAATATGGTAAAATACTTGCCGTAGTTGTGTGTCGGTGTACTCGGGATCGGGGCCCCCCACACCACCTACTACATAAGCGAAGCCACGAAGTCCACAAGGCCCGCGAAGGCCGGGGGTGGGAGCGTCGGGGGTAGGAAGCTTCGCGGTAGTTTCCTCCGGCGCCCCAACTACCCGGAGTTAATGCGGCACTCGATGGCCTTCGGCGACGCCGCGGCCCGACTAGACGTGCGCGCGCCTTCCCCGTGCGCCGCGCCTCGGGAAGCCGCGTAGCTACGGTGCCGGGAGGGCTCTCGGCCAATAGGAAGGGAGAGATTGGGAACGCGAACCAAGAGACAAAGATCGCAACGGATTTATGTCGGGATCATGTCGGAACATGCGAGGAGGGACCGGACCCCCATCGGGTGTCCGGGTACCCCCGGTACTTGCATAGTACTCCCCTCCTTGCCCTATAAAAGGAGGGGATACCCCCATGTAATAGAGGGTTCCTTTTAACACATAAAAAGGCGGGACGTAGGGTATTACGCACTTCGCGGCCCGAACCTGGATAAATCCCTTGTTCTTGCTCATTTGGATCATCCACGCTAACGCGGGAGCATATCCGTTCTTCCCGAGCCTAACCCAAGGGAGCCTTGACAGGCCCCCATTTGGAGGTGTACTCACACACCGACATTTGGCGCGCCAGGTAGGGGCAAGAGGCTTTGTTTTCCCCTTTCTTCGTTGTAGATCTTGCTTTTCTTCGATTTGGAAAACTCGTTTTTCCCCTCTCTGCCCGTATTGCTTTGCCTTTGATTAAGCTAACCTCACTCTGTTTGTTCTTGCTATGAACGTTGGGTGGAATCCTTGACTCCGCGAGACACGCCCGCCCACTCCTTTGTGCAGCAAGGAGCCGAGCAGCAGTGGAGCCGGCTCCTTCCCGCGCGTCTCGCTCGAGCTTGTGCGGCGATCGCGACTCGGCGACGCGCGGGGCTCCTATCACCCGCGGTAGCGGCGATGGCGCTCGGAAGCGCGTCCACGACGACACCGGGCACGCCGTGTCGACGGTTGCGGCTACCCGGGGCAAGCAGCGGGTCCCCGGATAGCATGCGGAAGACCCGAGCGCGTCTCCGACTATCCGGACGACGTCTCCGACTACCCGGACGACGTCTCCGACTACCCGGCGACGTCTCCGGCGACTACTCCGGCGAGCGCGTCTCCGACTACCCGGCGACGTCTCCGGCGACTACTCCGGCGAGCACGTCTCCGACTACCCGGACGACGTCTCCGACTACCCGGCGACGTCTCCGGTGACTACTCCGCCGACTACTCGGCGAGCGCGTCTCCGACTACCGGACGACGTCTCCGACTACCCGGGCGACGTCTCCGGCGACTACTCCGCCGACTACTCCGGCGAGCGCGTCTCCGACTACCCGGACGACGTCTCCGACTACCCGGCGACGTCTCGGCGACTACTCCGCCGACTACTCCGGCGAGCGCGTCTCCGACTACCGGACGACGTCTCCGACTACCCGGCGACGTCTCCGGCGACTACTCCGCCGACTACTCCGGCGAGCGCGTCTCCGACTACCCGGCGACCTCCCCGACTACTCCGGCGAGCACGTCTCCGACTACCCGGACGACGTCTCCGACGACCCGGCGACAGCGGCGGCTACTCGGCGTGGCTCCGATTACCCGGATACAACGGAGACGGTTTGGCCCCACTTCCGGCCACCTCACCGACCGATCATAAATGTCGAAAAACTATGGTACAGCTGGAAGGGTTCTTGAAGTGAGGATGACCCCTGTGCACGCCCTGGTCGTCTCGTGCACCGAGACGAGGCCACCGCGTCGAGCTCTGTCAAAGGGCGAGACCCCGGGGACCGGAAATCTTGCGCCCTGCGCAATGAGATTATGGTACCCGGTCTAACCCGACGGGCCGACTACCGGTCCGGTCAAGTCAAGGCGCACGTGGCACCGGTGTGGTTCGGGGACGCCCGACTTCGAAACTCTTGTGATTGTGCCTAAGTATTTCCCACATAGATGATCGGGCAAAGAAGACATGACGATCGCGACGGGGACAAGTTGACCTCATCACCAACCACCTCGGCGTCCGGCAATGAGCTCGGGGGCTCCTGTCGGTGTATCGGGATCGGGGGCCCCCACACCACCTACTACATAAGCGAAGCCACGAAGTCCACAAGGCCCGCGAAGGCCGGGGGTGGGAGCGTCGGGGGTAGGAAGCTTCGCGGTAGTTTCCTCCGGCGCCCCAACTACCCGGAGTTAATGCGGCACTCGATGGCCTTCGGCGACGCCGCGGCC
This sequence comes from Chloris gayana, assembly GCA_031894775.1. Lineage (NCBI taxonomy): Eukaryota > Viridiplantae > Streptophyta > Magnoliopsida > Poales > Poaceae > Chloris > Chloris gayana. Next base: position 19,175 of record JAUNZO010004475.1, on the reverse strand, counting down.
CGACTAGACGTGCGCGCGCCTTCCCCGTGCGCCGCGCCTCGGGAAGCCGCGTAGCTACGGTGCCGGGAGGGCTCTCGGCCAATAGGAAGGGAGAGATTGGGAACGCGAACCAAGAGACAAAGATCGCAACGGATTTATGTCGGGATCGTGTCGGAACATGCGAGGAGGGACCGGACCCCCATCGGGTGTCCGGGTACCCCCGGTACTTGCATAGTACTCCCCTCCTTGCCCTATAAAAGGAGGGGATACCCCCATGTAATAGAGGGTTCCTTTTAACACATAAAAAGGCAGGACGTAGGGTATTACGCACTTCGCGGCCCGAACCTCGGATAAATCCCTTGTTCTTGCTCATTTGGATCATCCACGCTAACGCGGGAGCATATCCGTTCTTCCCCGAGCCTAACCCAAGGGAGCCTTGACAGGCCCCCATTTGGAGGTGTACTCACACACCGACATTGTGTATTTCCGATCTCAAATCTCCACCGTTGGCGCTTGTCGGTGTGTGAGTACACCTCCAAATGGGAGCCTCGTTAAGGCTCCCTTGGTATAGGCTCGGGGAAGAGCGGATTCGCTCGCGCGTTAGCGTAGATGATTCAAACGTGTAAGAACACGGAGGAGTTATCCAGGTTCGGGCCGCACCGGGTGCGTAATACCCTACGTCCCGCTCGTGTGTGTCCGTGTATTCTCCAATGTTCCCCTCTTTTACACCGGAATCTGTCCTCCTTTTATAGGGTAAGGAGGAGAGCACCGTACAAGTACCCGGGGGTACCCGGACGCCCGGTGGGGGTCCGGTCCTTCCCGAGACATTCCGACACGATCCCGACTAAATCCGTTGCGATCTCTTCTCCTTGGTTCGCGCTCCGAATCTCTTCCATCCCATTGGGCGAGAGTCCCCCGGCACTATAGCCGCGCGGCTTCCCGAGACGCGGCGCACGGGGAAGCCGCGCGCACGTCTTGTCGGGCTGCCGCGTCGCCGCAGGCACTCGAGTGCCGCATTAACTCCGGGTGGTTGGGGCGTCGGAGGAAACTACCGCGAAGCTTCGTTTCTCCCCGACGCTCCCGCTCCTCCGGCTTCCGCGGGACTCGTGGACTTCGTGGCTTCGTGGGCTGCCCCGCCCGTGGCCTTCGTCTTCGTTCGTGGGCCGAAAGCAGCCCACGCGCGGTTAGGGGACCCCCGATCCCCCTACACCGACAGAGCCCCCGGCCCCGGCCGCCGACCCGCGGGGTCGGAGCAGGGATTGGGGCCACCCGTCGGTGCCCGGCGCCGTTTGGGTTGCTCCGGGCGCGGCTCCCGAAGGAATCGGAGCCGCTTGGGCTGCCGGGCACGACCGCCCCGAGGCGCCGCGTCGCTTCGGTTCGCGTGTGGTGGGCCCGCCCGGCGTCCGCGCTCAAGTAGAGGGATGGCCGGTTGCCCACAGCACGTTTTCCACTTAGCCCTTCGCCTTCCGTCTTCTCAACTTCCTTCTTGCTGCCGCGCTCCCCTTCGCCTTCTTCTCCGCCGATCCGCGCCGCCGCTTTCGTCGCCGTCGTCGCCCGCCGTCGAGATGGCCCGCGGAAGGTCCTCCCCCGCCGCAGCGGTTCGCGCGCGCGCTCGCCGTCGGCGGATGCCCCGCCAACACCGCAGCTTGCCCGACGCTAGGGTCGACATGTCGCGGCTTTCGCCCTTCCCGCCGGTGGACGGTGATAGGGCCGTCCGCGTTGGGGGCCTTTGCCGCCGCCGACCGGAGGGTTGGAGATCCTCCACTTCGTATCCTTCGTCGTCGCCGGCGCCGTTCCCCCGCCTTCTCCGACTTCTTCCCGGAGGTGCTCCGGACGTATGGGATCCGCATGGCGCACCTCACGCCGAATGCGGTTGCGGCGCCGGCCGTGTTCGCCCACTTGTGCGAAGGATTCGTGGGGGTGCAGCCGTGCTTCCCCATATTCCAACGCTGACTTCAAGATGACGCTCACCAACGCCTCGGAGGTGATCGGGTGCGTCCGGCCGACCGCCGGCCCGACAGCGGGTACATAGAGTACTCGCCAAGCAGCAAGGTGGAGGCATGGAAGAGGGCCCGGTTCGTGGTGCCGTACGAAAAGGACCTCCGTCGCCTCCGTGTCCCGCCGGTCCCGGCCCAACATTTGGCCGTCCGGGACGCCGTGCCCCGCCTTCCCGAGGGCATGATGCCGGTGGTCGACCGGATCGCGGCGCTCGCCGCGGCCGGCCCGACTTCGCGCGGGGTGGTGCACGACTTCCTCGAGCGCAACATCGCGCCCTTCGCCGGAGATCGGTCCCGTCGTGGATGTACCGGGACTTCAACTTCGCCGGCCGCACTCGCACGGGGGCGGGCTCGGACCTGCCCGAGGCCGCGAGCGGTTCGCCTACTCCACGCCGACCGGAAGAAGTGGGCCGCCTCCTTCGCGCACCCGAAGGTGCCGAGCCCCTTCATCGGCCGGCGAACAAGCGCGCCGTCCTCGACAGCATGCCCCGACCGGGGCCGCTCGGGTTTCTTGACCCGGTCCCGGCTCCCACTCCCGGTCTCCGGTACCCGGAGTCACGGCTTCCTCCGACCCGGGTGCGGCGGCCGCCCCGGGGGTGCCTCCGGAGCTCCGGGTGGTAGCCCCGGCGCCGCGAGGCCTCGCTCCGAGCGCGCGGGACAAGGGCAAGGAGAAAAGGTCTCCGTCGCCCCCTCCTCCGACTCCTCCGGCCCGCCTGCCTTCCACGGAAGCGGGCCCGGCAGGCTTCGCCGGCGCCGATGACGGGGGCCGCTCCACCGGAGAAATCCCCGCAGCCGCACCGGCGCAAGCGACCGGGTGGACGCGCGACGGTAGGAAGCTTTCCTCTCTTTTTACTTAAGCTGCGTGCCCGGTGTGCTGCGCTTCGACTCACCGTAGGCCGATGGTTGCGAAACGTGTTCTGATTTGCTTTGTTTGCGGGATTGTCCGGATCGAGCCGGACCCGGACCTGGTCCCTTTGAACCCCAAGGCGGCCGGTGCGGCTCCGGCGGCCGGAGCGGAGGACGGCGCGGGAGGGGCAACGGGTGCCCCCGAAGAGGTGGCCGCGGGTGCCCCCGAGGAAGAGGTCGCAGACAGTCCCGCGGAGGTGGCCGCAGGTGCCGCCGGAGAGGGGGCCGCGGACACTCCCGAGGAGGTGGCTGCAGGTGCCACCGAAGAGGAGGCCGCGGGTGCCCCCGCCGGCGAGGAGGCTGCGGGCGCCCTGCCGGAGAAGAGGCCTCGGGTGCCTCCGCCGGAGCCGACCTTGGCCGGGTGTCACGTCCTCCGGCCGGGGACGTGCCGGTGCTTTCCCGATCGGTGCTGCCGGGCGTCCACCACGGTCTTCCACTCCACGGCCGGGTGCCGCCGCCGCCAGCCCTATAGTGCTCGGAGGGGAATGACTCCCCTCCGCGCGTTCGGTCGGAGCCGGGAACGGTGGCCGGCGGAGACACTTCGTCGACCGCCGCCGCCGGTAGGGACCGTGGGCGCGCCGGACGTGGCCGGAGCGGGTCACCTTCGGGTCGCTCGGGCGGCATGGGCCGCCACAAGATTGGCGATGTGCTCGGGGAGGCCACCCGGTCGCTTCTTGCCATGAAGGCGGCCGTGGAAGAGGCGGATGCGTCCCCGGAGGACCGGGAGGCCGCGCCGGCCGAGCGCGAGGCGGAGGTGGCGGAGGCCCGGCGGGCCCCGGAGACGGCCGTGAAGCCGGCCCGGCGAGCGATATCGGCGTCGCATGGAGGAAATCCAGCACGAGCCGGATCAAGCCGCCGGTATCGGCGATCGGCCGCCGAGAAGCCGCGTGACGCCAAGGCCCGCGAGGCTGAAAGCATGACCCGCCTCCGTGACGTCCCGGAGCGGGAGCGTGCCGTGCAGCTCCGCGGCGCGCAGCTGGAGGAGGCGGAGGCCCACATGGACCTCCGTGAGGCGGCCGTGACCCGTCGCGAGGTCACCGCGGCGGCTCGCGAGGAGGAGCCGAAGGAGCGTGCCGGCCGCACTTGCCCTTCGGGAGGCTGCGCCGGGCGAGCGGGAGCGCGCCGTCGGAGCGGCCGAGGCGAGGGTGCAGCACGTCGCTGACTCCTTGGCCTCCCAGGAGGCGGCGCTTAGGGGACGCGAGGGCGCCCTTGCTACCCGGGAGGAGCAGGTCCGGCTGCGCGAGAACGAGGCCGCCGTCCGTAAGGAAGCCTTGGAAACGGAGGCGGTCCGTCTCGCGCGGGCCGAGGAGCAGGTCCGCGGCATCGCCGACGGGTTGGCGCACCGCATCCGCGAGGAGACTCTCGCAGGGGCCCGGAAGGCCTTCGCCGTCGAGCTTAAGGCGATGGAGAAGAGCCGGGATGAGTACCGCCGGCAGGTCGAGCGGTTGGAGGCCCGGTTGAAGAAGTCGGGTCGCGGCTCTTCCGCCGCAGCCGATGGCGATGACCTCCGGCGGCAGCTCGCGGAGGCGCGGTCCCGCTCGAGGAGTCCGAGCTTCGGCGCGTTGAGCCGAGCGAGCGGGCGACGTAGCCGGCCACGGCGGCCCGGACGCAGGCGGAGATCGCCGCCGAGGTGCACCGGGCTGTTTCGTCGCCGCCGCTCGAGGCGGGTCCGCCTCGTCTTCCCGAGCCCCTTGACCGCGGCGCGACCGGGTACGCCTTCGCCATGCGGGGGTGGTTGACTCTCCGAGCAGCCCGAACACCCGGGTGGCGGAGGTCCCGGAGGAGGAGGGGCGGCAAACCATAGCCGCGGCCCCGGAGGAGGTGCCGGCGAACGCGCCGGTGCCGGTGCCCGGTTCCCGCTCCCGGCCGTGGTGAACGGCGACGTCCCCGCGGGTGAGCACGCCGCGGCCAAGGCGCAGTGCACACGCCGTCGCCCGTGCCTTTGCCGACAGCCTTCAAGCGGTGCTAAGTGCCCGCTTCCTCCACTCGCGCGTGGTTTGCTCGGCGCCCGTGCCTTTTGTTTGTAATGAACCCGTTCTCCCGTGTGAGCTAGAAAGTTAAGTTCAAACTTATCGTTGTCGATGAAAAGTTTAAACCGGTTGTTCCTTCGTTCCGTGCGATTGTCCGCGTGCGTCGTGTAGTCGTAGGCCGTTTGGTAATTCGTAGTTGCGCTTAGAGCGCGATTCGCGGCGCCCGAGCCTCAACTAGCCAAAACGCCTTCCGCTTTCGACTAAGTCGTTGACCTGCCTTGCCCGTCGAGGAAAACAAGGTCTTAAACATGCACGACCGCGGTCCTGCGAGAAGTGGGAAAAGAAGCGACCGGGCGCTCGTTTTTCATTTAAAACACGTTAGTACAAGTGCCGTGGCGATCGTGGCCGTGGCGATAGGACTTCCGGTACTACCCAGGACCATTGGCTACAGAATATTCTAAGGGTAGAATTTCTTTAGGTGCTCAATGTTCCAAGCGCTTGGTTCCGGTACCCGTCCTCCGACTCCAGCCGAACGGATCCCGGCGGGTGACGGCGAGTGACGAGGAAGGGCCCTTCCCACATGGGAGTTAGCTTATGCTTGCCTTCACGCGTCCGAGCCCGTCGGAGGACGAGGTCTCCCGTTTGCAACTCCCGGGCGCACGCGCCGCCGGTGGTAGCGGCGCAAGCCCCGGAGGTACCTCGCGCTTCGCAGTAGTACTCGCCGTCTTGCCTCCTCGAGGAGGTCAATGTCGTCGTGCCGCCGGGTGCTTTGGTCGCCTTCGTCGAATGCGGCGACTCGGGGCTATTGAACCGGATCTCCGTGGGTAGCACCGCCTCCGCACCGTACACGAGGAAAAAGGCGTTTCGCCCGTGGCTCGACTCGCCGTGGTGCGCAGGGACCAGAGCACGGATTGGATCTCGCTTACCCACTTGGAGCCTTTCTTTTTCAACGGGTCAAATGATCTTGTTTTCAAACCCTTGAGGATTTCTCCGTTGGCGCGTTCGACTTGGCCGTTACTTTGTGGGTGGGCTCTTGAGGCAAAGCAGATCCGGTGCCGAGGGAGTCGCAGTATGCTCGCGAATGCGTGGCTCGTGAACCGGGTCCCGTTGTCCGTGATAATCCGCCGCGGCACCCCGAATCTTGCAATGACATTCTTCATGAATTTGACCGCCGAGTTTTGGTCTATCTTTGTCACGGCCTCCGCTTCTACCCACTTCGTGAACTTGTCGATGGCCACATATAGCCACCCGTACCCACCCGGGCAGTCGGAAATGGCCCTACAATGTCCGGACCCCAAACCGCGAACGGCCAGGATAAGGGAATTGTTTGAAGGGCTTGAGCGGGCAGGTGCGTCTCGCTGGCGTGAAACCGGCATGCCTTGCATTGTTGCACCAGCCCGGTGGCGTCCTCGGAGGGCCGTCGGCCGCAGTAACCCCGCCGAAAGGCTTTCCCGACCGGCGTGCGGGGAGCGTGGTGGCTGCCGCACTCGCCCTCGTGGATCTCAACGAGTATGTCGTTGCCTTCTTCCATCTTTACGCACTTCAGCAGTAACGCCATTGACACCGCGCTTGTACGGCCTCGCCATCGACGATGGCGTATCGCTTGGCTTGGCGGGCTAGGGCGTTCCGCGTCCGTGTCGTCTTCCGGAAGGATGTCGTCACGCAGGTACCCGAGGATGTCGTCCATCCAGCGAGCGTCCCGCGGCTCGCCGGCAAGCGCTTCTTCGCTATTCTCGCGTATGCCGCAGATCCTGCGGGTGCGCTCGCGCTTTGTTGTTGCCGTCTCGGAGCTCGGTCGGCGTCGAGGCCGAAGGGGATGTCAAGATCTCCATGAACGTCCCGGTGGGATTGAAGCTCGAGTGGAGGCCACCCGGGATAGCTCGTCGGCAATGTGATTGTCGCCCGAGGTACGTGAAGCACCTCGAGGCCGTTGAACTTCTTTTCCATCCGCCCGATCGCGGCGAGGTATGCAGCCATCTCGCGGGTCGTTGCACTGGTACTCCTTGGATACCCGGTTGACGACAAGTTGCGAGTCTCCCTTGGCGAGGAGGCGCGTGACCCCGAGGTCGGCCGCGATCCGCAACCCCGCCAGGAGAGCTTCGTATTCCGCCATGTTGTTGGTGCACCGGAAGTGTAGCCGGACCGCGTAGCGTAACTCGTCGCCGGTTGGTGACAGTAGCAGCACCCTCGCTCCCGCACCGTTGAGGGTGAGGGAGCCGTCGAAGAACATCGTCCGGTGGTCGCCGAGCGTGTCGCACCGCTGCACCCGGTGCTAAGCTCCTCCCGCTCGATCTCTCGGGGTGGGCGTCCACTCGGCGATGAACTCGCCTAGAGCCCGGCTCTTGATGATGTGTGTGCCGAGGAAGGACAAGTCGAACTCTCCCAGCTCCACGGCCCACTTGGCCACTCGCCCGGCCGCTTCCCCGTTGCGCGAGATGGTTTCCAGCCGGTGCCGTAGTTACCACCCGGACGGGATGGCCTTGGAAGTAGTGCCGTAACTTCCGGGATGCGATAAGTACCGTGTAGAGCATCTTCTGGTACCGTGGGTACCGTGTCTTGGCATCCCGCAGAACTTCACCGATGAAATACACCGGGCGTTGGATGCGCCGGGTGCGAGATTCGGACTCTGTAAGCTCGCTCTCGCTCGTCGTGGGAGACGGGCCGGAGCCCCCGGTGGTGTGGTGGTGACGCAGATGTCGTTGTCGAGGGTAGTTGGAGCGGATCCCGCCCGCCCATAATGCGAGACGTGGTCGGAGCCGGAGCCCCCGGTGGGGTGGGATCAACGCGTCCATCCTTGTCTTTCCGGCCGTGGTCCCCGCTTCGCCCAAATCATGCGACGAGGTCGGAGCCGGAGCCCCCGGTGAAGCCGGGGAGCCACGCCGTCCGCAGGAGTCGTTGCGCCGGGGACCGCCCGGTGCCCCACCCGGCAGGCCGGAGCGGCCGCGTCGCGCGCCATGTCGCGAGTGAGAGCGTCCGCAAACCCCGGTGCTCCAGCCGCTGCGAGCTGGTTGCGGGCGGAGCCCCGGTCCGCCCGATCCGCCGCCTTTGAGCCGTCGAGGTACCCGCGTTTGCTGGTCCGCCGGAACCGTGGGGCGCCTCGCTCCGCCCGCTCGACCACCAGGGCCGCACCGACAACTTGCGGGTTGGCCGCTATGTACAGGAGCGAGTGGTTCACCCGGTTCCGGGCGACTAGAACGGGCGCAGAGGATAAATAGCGCTTGAGGTCTTGCAAGGCTTCGTTGGCTTCCCGAGTCCACTCGAATTTGTCCGTCCTCTTCATCGCCTTGAATAGCGGGAGAGCACGTTCGCCTAGGCGTGAAATGAATCGGCCAAGGGCCGCCATGCTCCCGGCCAGGCGTTGCACGTCCTTGAGCCGCTTTGGGGGCGGATTTCTTCGATGGCCCGGATCTTCTCGGGGATGGCTTCGATCCCGCGGTGCGAGACCAGGAAGCCGAGTAGCTTCCCTGCCGGCACGCCGAAGATGCACTTCTCCGGGTTGAGCTTCACCCGGTTGCGGCACAGATTGGAGAAGGTCTCCTCTAAGTCGAACAGGAGAGACGGTGCTTTGCGGCTCTTGATGACCAAGTCGTCGACATACGCCTCCACGTTCCTCCCGATTTGCGAGCCCGGGTTAGGCGCATGGCTCGTTGGAACATGGGGCCTGCGTTTTTGAGACCGAAGGGCATGCTCACGTAGCAAAAGCTCCCCGCGGGAGTCATAAAAGCAGTCTTCTCCTCATCCTCCTTAGCCATACAGATTTGGTGGTACCCGGAGTACGCATCCAACATGCAAAGCAGGTCGCAGCCTCGTGGTAGAGTCTACTACGTAATCTATCCGAGGCAACGGAAACGGGTCCTTCGGGCAAGCCTTGTTCAGGACGGTGTAGTCCACGCACATCCGCATCTTGCCGTTGCTCTTGGGCACAACCACCGGGTTGGCGAGCCACGTCGGGTGTGTGACTTCCCGGATGAACTTGGCCTCCGATAGCCTCTTGACTTCGGCCCGGATGAAGTCATCGCGCTCGTGGGCTTGGCGCCTCGCCCGCCGCTTCACGGGTCTTGCGACGTGGTCGACCTTGAGTTGGTGCTCGATCACCCTCCTAGGTATGCCCGGCATGTCCGAAGGATGCCGGGCAAAGATGTCGCTGTTTGCTTGGAGGAAGGTGATGAGCGCGAGTTCCTATTTCGGGTCGAGGTCACCACCGATGGTGGTGGTCTTGTCCTCCGAGCCCCCGAGTGAGATCTTCTTGGTAGACACCTCTCCAGGAGCCGAAAGCTTTGCCCGCTTGGGGCCGGATTGTGCCGCGGGCTTCTCCGGGTGTCGCGCGCTCTCTTCATGCCGGTGTCCTCCTCTCGCTGCCATTTCGGCCGCCAAGATGTCCTCGAGGCAAGCCATCGCCTTGACAAGCATCCGCCCTCTCCACGATGACATCCTTCGGGCCCGGCATCTTCGAGCGTGAGGAATGCGTGATGCGGGATAGCCATGAACCGGTTGATGCCGGGTCTCCCAATGATGGCGTTGTAGGGGAGGCCGATGTCCGCGACGTCGAAGAGGAGCTTCTCCGTGCGGAAATTGTCCCGGTGCCGAAGGTGACCGGGAGCTCAATCCTACCCAAGCGGCGGAGCTACCCGGGAGCACGCCGACGAACGGACGCGAGGGCTGCAGCTCGGCACGCGCCCACCGCGAGAGTCGTAGACTTTCGGGGTGATGAGGTTGAGGCTCGCGCCTCCGTCGATGAGGGTGCGCCCCACCTTCTTGTTGCGGATGGTGGGCGACACGACCGGGGGATCTTCCCCTTGGTGTTGTCCGGGCCCACCATGTCGCTCTTGTCGAAGGTGATGGGAACATCCGCCCACTTCAGCAGGGGAGCCGCGGCCTTGCCCTCGGTGATTGCGAGGACCTCGCGGCGGAAGCGCTTGGCCTCGCCTTTGGACGCGAAGCTCGATGAGCCCCCGCCGATCACGGCGATGGAGTCGTCCGCGCTCCGGTACGCCTCGACTTCCTCTTTCTCCTCCTCTTTCTCCTTCTCGGCCTTCTCGGCCGCCCGCCGCTCGTCGCGCCGTTTGATGCTCGCCCGGATGTAGCGGCACTCCGACCGGTCGTGGTCGTTGGTGCGGTGGAAGTAGCACGCGAAGGTTCCCGGGGATTTAGCCGGCGACTTGCCGGTACCCGCGGGAGGTGGGCGTCGCGGCCCCCGGGGAACGGGCCTCCGGCCGCGACCACTTCTTCCGCCTTACGCTTGCGCGCAAGGTTCTTCTTCTCGCTTCTTGGAGAGGGTGCCCCCGGACTTGGGAGAGGAAGTACCCGGGTTGGACTTTGCCGGCGGGTCGTGCCACGCTTGGGCTTCCCGGCGACGGGCGCATCCGTCGGCCAACCGGAAGAGGTTCGTGACCGTCTCCGGCCGGTGTACGCCCGCTCGCCCGGGATATCCTTGTCTCGAACGCCGTGGCGTAAGGCGGAGAGCACCCGGGAGGGGTCAATGCGCGGGATGGTGTTGCGGACTTGACCGAAGCGCTGCATGAACGCTCGCAGCGTCTCGCCCGGCTTCTAGACGATGCGGTCCAGGTCGATCCGGCTTCCCGGACGCTTCGCCGTTCCTTGGAAGTTGGCCATGAACTCCCGGCACGAGCTCTTACAGGAGCCGATAGACTCGGGCGCCGTGTTCATGAACCATGACCGAGCCGAGTTCTTGAGGGCCAGGTGGAAGTAGTTGGCCATGATGTCCTCCGAGCCGCCGCCGGCTTTGACGGCGGTGGAGTAGATCCGTAAGAACTCGTCGGGGAGCAAGTGCCGTCGTACCTTCTCGGAAGGTCCGGCGGAACTTGCCGGGCCACGTGACGTCGCGCTGTGCGCTTTGAGAGGGCCGCGCAGCCCCCGAGGAACGAGGGGTCGAGCTCCTTTCTCTTACGCTTGGGGTGGCGCTCGGGGACGTCTCCGCCTCCGGCCGTCGAGGTTGTGGGCGGAGGTGCGCTCACGCTCGCGTCCCGCTCGCGCGAGCGCTCGATGCCGACGCGTGCGTCCTCCCTCGCGGCGGCGTCTCGCCGAGGTCGTTGCGCAGGTCGCGGTGTCCCCGCGCTCGCGGGGAGTGGACGGAGAGCGAAGCCGCCGGCGGGCGCGCGTCCTTGGCGCGGTTCGCGCGGCGGTTGTTGTCGGTCGGTGGCCGCTGCCGGCGGCGCGACGGTCCCGCTCGGCGCTTGGCTCGCGCCGTATCAAGGAGCTTACCTACTCCGGTGAGCCACTCCCTTGCTTGTTCTCCCCGCCGCCCCGCCGGCGGGTTGTTGAGCATGGTCTTCACGGCGGTCGGGGGTCGTCCCCCTCTTCTTCCCGGAAGAGGCGACGCGCGATGGCACGCTCGGACGCAGCGGCGTGACGGCTTGGGCGTGGCGGTCGGCGCCGCGCCGGTCCTCTCGCTGCATGTTCGGCCGCCGAGGCGCCGGACGATTGTCGCGGCGCAGCGGCCCGCGCGATGACGGTCGCGGCGACGGCGCCTCGTGGACGCCTCGGCCGGAGACGCTATCCTCCGCCCGCGGCGTGCCCGAAGATCTCTCGCATGGTTGCAAAGTGAGGTTTCGCAGCCGCAAAGCGAAATCTACGCGTCTCCCCTTCCCGGCGCGCCAAAATGCTCGGTGTGTGAGTATACCTCCAAATGGGGGCCTCGTTAAGGCTCCCTTGGTATAGGCTCGGGGAAGAGCGGATTTCGCTCGCGCGTTAGCGTAGATGATTCAAACGTGTAAGAACACGGAGGAGTTATACGAGTTCGAGCCGCACCGGGTGCGTAATACCCTACGTCCCGCTCGTGTGTGTCGTGTATTCTCCAATGTTCCCCTCTTTTACACCGGAATCTCTCCTCCTTTTATAGGGTAAGGAGGAGAGCACCGTACAAGTACCCGGGGGTACCCGGACGCCCGGTGGGGTCCGGTCCTTCCCGAGACATTCCGACACGATCCTCGACTAAATCCGTTGCGATCTCTTCTCCTTGGTTCGCGCTCCGAATCTCTTCCATCCCATTGGGCGAGAGTCCCCCGGCACCGTAGCCGCGCGGCTTCCCGAGACGCGGCGCACGGGGAAGCCGCGCGCACGTCTTGTCGGGCTGCCGCGTCGCCGCAGGCACTCGAGTGCCGCATTAACTCCGGGTGGTTGGGGCGTCGGAGGAAACTACCGCGAGCTTCGTTCTCCCCCGACGCTCCCGCTCCTCCGGCTTCCGCGGGACTCGTGGACTTCGTGGCTTCGTGGGCTGCCCCGCCCGTGGCCTTCGTCTTCGTTCGTGGGCCGAAAGCAGCCCACGCGCGGTTAGGGGGACCCCGATCCCCCTACACCGACAAGCAGTAGTTTTGAAAAAATATTGATAAGTATTGTGGATCGAAAAACTCTCCTTTTTTGTGGAGGAGGCCAACAATACTCAACTTAGTGCTTCAATGCACATTTCTATGGTTATCATTTTGTGTATAAATAATATAATTTGTATTACAATAATCATTTGTGATCAAAATCCAATAAAACGACACTCAAAGAGTACTACCAAGCGGTGCATTATTGTAATAGCTTGTGGATGCCACCTGGCGGTATTGCATAACACGCATATAAGTGGGAAGTTGCAAGCACTCAATTGCAAAATGAATCTATATATTTATGGTGACCTTGTGTCAAATGTCTCAAACCTATTATTATTGAACATCTTTCAAACTAGTTCACCCGAGCAAAAGTGACACTGTTGAACCTTTGGGAAGAATTGGAAAGAAAAAACAAAGAGAGAAAAGAAAAAAACAGTCCTGTTTAACCTTTGTGTCTGCTATGGACGACAGTGATCTCCACTAGCAAATGGAAACCAGACGAAAGAAGAAATGTATCCCAATCTTGGTCAATGTCAAAGTCGATTGAAATTTAGCACATCGGAAGGTCTGACGGCGGAGGGATCAGTTTCTGGTCAGGCAACGGGCCGTCGTTGACCACCCATGCCATCTTCAACCCCCAGCTCGTGTGCACCTCCAGGTGACAATGCATGAACCAGACACCTGCGGCGATGACGAAATATTTTTGTGATGAGGACCATCTTATGTACTCAGAAAAGCGTTTAATTATACAGTACTCGAAGAACATTTTTACTCTCCGTACGTGGAGTACTAACCAGGATTGTCCGCGAAGAACCTGATGGCTACCCACCCTCCTGCCGGCACGGCGACGGTGTTCCTCTGCACGGGGTCCTCCAGGTTGAATCCGGCCGGGTCCTTTGCCGGGTTGTAGTTGCCATTTCCCTGTCCGACGACGAAGAAGTCGAACCCGTGCAGGTGCAGCGGGTGGCTCTCGGCGCCGAGGATGCTGGTGTCCTGCATCACCACCTGCACGCTGGCGTTGTACTGCAGCACCACCACCTTGGTCCCGTTCGAGACATTGGTGTTGTTGGGCGGCGTGCCCGTGTAGTTGAACGGCTCCAAGGGCTCGAAGGGCAGGTCGGCCGTGTACACGCCGGCGAGGCGGCCGTAGTGCGCCTGCAGCATCGCGGTGGTGGGCATGTCGAAGGACACGTTGTTGATGCTGGCGGCGAACTTGGTCCCGTTGGGCCCCTGGCAGGTCTGGTTGGCCGGGCACGGGTTGGTTCCCAGCCCGACGGTGAAGAAGAAGGCCCGGTCCACCTCGCGCGGCACGCGGGCCGGGTACTCTGCGCTGGCCAGGCTCCGGAGCCGGGCGCTGAAGTTGGCCGGGAAGGCCGTGTCGTTGATGGGCGGCAGGACGGGCCGGAAGAGCGGGCGGGCCTTGATGTGGCCCGGCGGCGCGTACTCGAGCACGCCGGCGGCGGTGGTGTTGTCGAAGGTGCCCGGGTTGGCGGTGGAGTAGGGCCGCGCCAGCATGAGGTGCGTGGCGGGCGGGCAGCCGTCGTGCGGGTTGGCGCGGAGCAGCACGTTGGTGGTCTGGCCCGGGGTGATGAGCACGATGTCAGTGTCGAAGGGCTTCACGTAGGCCGCGTCCACGTCCACCACGGTGAGGGTGTGGTTGGCGATGGAGAAGAAGAGCTCGTCGTTGAGCGCAGCGTTGACGAGCCGGAGCATGTACAGCTTGCCCGGCTGCACCTTCAGCTTGAACGTGTCTGTCGCACGGTCAGGAGCATGGATCAGGTTCAATGGTACACGGGCTTTCATAGAAAAGGCTCTTTGTTAGTAGGCCTCCATCGGCCTTTATTAGCAGGCTTTACCTTTGCTCGAGAAGTTGTATAGCGGACCGGGAAGCCCGTTGATTGTGAACGCATCCGAAACATTTGGTCCCGCGCCAGTCTGCAGCGCCTGCGCGATGATCTTCTCGGTGTCCACGTTAAACCACTCGCCTGCACCATGGCCACACAGTATTAGGTCGGCATCGTCTACCACAACATCAGCAGCAGCAGAGCAGCATGCACCAGCTCTCACCGAAGACGATGGGGACCTCCTTGTCTGGCTTGGGGAACGGGTACGGCACGCCGCGCTTGGGGAAGATGACGATGGGGCCGTAGAGCGTGGCGCGCATCCAGGAGACGTGGGCGTGCCAGAAGAGCGTGCCCCGCTGCCCCGTGATGGTGAAGTTGTACACGAAGCTCCGCCCCGTCGTGATCGGGCACTGCGTCACGTACGCCGGCCCGTCGTACCACCCCGTCCGCAGCTGCCGGACGCCGTGCCTGCATCAATTAATATATGCATGATTTCATCAAAATGCAGCTCTGCCTTGCATGATGATTCAAGGAGGAACATCGAGGGAGTGCAAAATTAACTCACCAGTGGATGGTCACGTTGTCCTTGACATTGTTAATCACCTTGACGACGACGCGGTCGCCATCCCTGGTAACGATTTTGGGGCCGGGGAACTGGCCGTTCACCGTCGGGATGGCGCGGGTGGTGCCCAGCCGCGTCACCTTCTGCATTGTAACCTGCCAATGCCAGCCCACCGATAATGAAACACACTACATGATGAACCAGTTATGTACCCTGCTCGTTCAATCTAAAATTAAAACTTTGTAGTAGAAAGAACAGAAGCAAGTGCACGACAAATATCTAATTGCACACCATCTCTTTCGCCCAAGAAAATAAATAGAGCACATACATTGAAGGTATAATATCTCGTCGAGCCGACCGAAGCCTGCGGCAACACCAGCAAGGTGCCAAAGAACACGATCAGTGCAAGACAGGGCAGCTCCATATCTCGCTCCTCAAACTTGCAACTGCAATGTTGAGGAGGGGGTGACAGCTAAGCTAGTTAGCTACCACGGGCAGTGGTCATACGATGTGGGAAGAAGGGTTATATAGGAAGGACAGTCCTGATGGTGGTTGCAATTTATTTTATTGGTGACGACATGATATTTCCTTTTATTTTCCGCAGGGGAAGAAAAAACAGGGAAGAATTAGGTGACGATGATGATCAGGGCAGAAAGCTGATGACATGAGAGGGAAAAGGTCGAAGCCAGCGCCAGTGCTTTTGCTGCTCATGTACAAAAGAGTTGGGTCGGGCTGGCTTTTAGAGTGCAGGCAAAGGAATTCTTCTTTTTCCACACGAGCGCTTTCCGACCACAAATATAACCAATAATTTCAGTCAAACAATTCTTATGTTCGAGAATATATATTACTACTAGTTGCTAGTTTATCTATTTAATTTCACTGAAATTTAATGGTTCGATGATCAGAGGAGTACGCTTCACTAGTCTAAATGTCTAATCATGATGCAGCCTGCAGCGTATTCCTGACTATAAATCGCGCTAGCTGTATATGCGATCTCATGCCTGATATTCTATTCTTCTTCTGAAAGATCGACACATCCTTCGGGTAATTTGTTGCGATTTCATTGTCGCGTCAGATCAATGCTTTTCTGAACACTTGGCGCGGATCAGATCATTGCTTGGTGGTTAAATTTCACGGGTTTCAGTCCTATGCACGGAATGACTGATGAGGCGGAGATTATAACACTGCAACCTACACACTTACACGGTGCTTTTCTGTGCCGGGGCCATCTCGATTCTCGAGAGTCAAGACTGCTAGCTGAACAGGCACCTAACAGGGCACTATGCCATCCGATCGAGATCATCCATCCATGACTGAATCATGCATATAGCTTCTAAGCGTTGCCTGTCTAATATCCAAAGACAGTTTTTTGGTGCAACAGGAGTGCTGAATTCATGTTTGAACGACCCGGATCCTCTCGGTCTCAGGTGTCAACCACCGCATCTCGACCGAAGTTGGGCATAAGTCGGCGAAGGCTTGCTTTGACCTATGAACGATGGTCGTTTCCACCAAGAGCGCAGCTGAAACGTCACTACTTATGTCAGACAAGGTTTCCAGCAGGAGGGCATAGAGGGTGCAAGATTACGTGCTACATAACATCTGAACAGCACGGCAATGAAATAGTAATCGAATGTGATATAATTAAGGCACAGCTGCGTACGTATATACGAACCTCCAACTCGATGTCCAATATCCAAAGCAGGTACAGAGCTACTCTGCAAACCAACCTGCAGTTAAAACGTCGCTGCAACCAGCTGATGGTCGACAGATACTGTAACTGAAGTTACTGCGAACTGAAGTTACAAGGGGCACGTGAAACACAGCTTACACACGCTGTTACCGTTCGTCTGTCTCTACCCACCTTCTAAACGTATCCAATCCACGTACAATGCAGACACCCTTGTTTCTCACAATTTCATTCCCCCAATTCCCATTGCAGGATTAATAAGCAAATTATAAAGCGCCATGTGTTAATGTGTTCTTAGCGCACTGTATGTCTGTCTTTTCTGGAAGCTGTTGTTCCTGTCCGAACTCTCTTGGCGCGGCACCTTTGCTCTGTCTTGGACCTCAAGGAAAAAACAACTTTGAGTAAGACTACTATAAACTCCTCGCATCGCAGGACCGGAAACACACACAGAAAGGAGGAGCTTTTCCCTTTCCAGTAGATGGTTTGTGGTTGGTGACAGGCGACAGGACGTGCATCTGATAATCTGATCTGGCCTTTATCTTGCTACCGGGACAGTGACGCGGCATCCTACTCAGATTCGCGAAGGATGCGTGCCCTAAGTTGTTCACGAGTGTTTTTTTTACCGAATTGTTCACAAGTTTTCATTAAGGGAGTTGCTTGGCACACCTATGTTGGACCTGAAGTTTGTAAGATGAATTAAAATGACTCAAGAAAATTTTAATCTATTTACAACTCTCCAGGGTATTCTGAAATTTGGGATAGGGAGGCCCAACAATAACTCAGATGAATTTTATGGTGTCGAAGTTGTGTGCCAAATTGGCCCTAAATCTGCACAGAAATAATTCCGGTATATGTTATCATTTGGAAAAGAATTAAACAGAGCACTTCAGTTGATTGTTGTATGCAGTAGCATTTTGGTTCTTTTTGTGCAGCATACTGCAAACCTGAGGTCCAATGCACCAAAAAAACTAGCCATTTATTTAAAGTACGGTAATGGAAGCAGATCTAAAAGGGTAAAAATACTACAGAAGATTTACTTTAGTCTTGCATCTGATGTCTGATTTCAACTAAGCAAGCTGAAGTTTGTTGAAGTGGTAGCTCAACCTATATTAAAGCATGGAAGAAGAGCGAATTTCAAAAGAAAGTAACCTTTTTATCTAGTGCTTGCAAAACAAAAGAATATCTGATGCGTTCTTACCGGAGCGAGAGCCCCCTGCGTAGGCTTTATGGCCTCGGAAATGTGTGCAGCAAGTGCATTTTCCCAGTGCCTTTTGAGGTGCAACGTCAATATAGTAGTAAACAGGAAGAAAGATAATGTGCGTCATCTCTGGAAATGTCAAAGTCCATGTGTTGAAGTTGCTGAAGAGAAAGGATGATTTTGCAGCATCGGTGGCACAGAAGCTATCTGCACAATCAGTTCGTGTACATTTCCTACAATCCTGCTAGGTAGCTAGCCCTGTTTGCAATGTGCGCGTGTGCGTGGTTTCTTAGACTTTTTTTATACGCTTTCAGGCACTTTATTTTCAAACGGAAAAGGAAGGAAAAAAACTCAACCTGCGGAGGGTATGACGGTCTCCGGGCATTTTACTAAGAAGAAGACTTTCTCGCGCAGGTCGAGAAAACCCCGAACCCCACTTCCTGGTCATATATCGAGACTCAGCTGGCCCGTGAGCTGTGGCGCGAGTCTTTACCGCATGCTTTGGCACAGAAAGGGCGAGGGTTTTTTTGTGAGAAGTGGAGGTCGAACCCCCAACCGGTAGGTCCCATCCGGCACCTCTACTAGTGGGCTGAAGCCCGCTTCTCGGAAAAGGTGCGCGTGTGCGTGGTTTCTTAGACTTTTTTTATACGCTTTCAGACACTTTATTTTCAAACGGAAAAGGAAGGAAGAAGGACCATAACGGGCCAATATAGCCTATTCCGAGGGGCGAAGCCAGAGCTCGAGCTCGTCGGGGTCTGTACCATTGGTGACGGGGCCAGACAGCTTAATCTGCAGTGATTAACTATGCTGCACTAATTTGGCCGCAAGTCGTCGGGTTGGATGACCCCGATGGGACAACGTAGCTCCGCCCCTGTTCCAGCCATCAGTCGATGAAAATGGAGTAAAGGGTTATTTTGGGTAGTTCTAGGTCACTCTGAAATATAACACCATTGAACTCTTGAACTATTGTCCCCGGTGCATTTTCACTCCCTTAGCGGTTTTAGAAGGTGATTTTGTCGATGTGGCATCGTGGGTACTACGTGTCGGCGCCATGTCGCGACGGACGGTGGCGATAACGACGTTGGGTGCGGGACGGGGTCTCTAGCGGGTGTGACACCTGAGTTTGCCAGCGGCAATGGAAACGATGTCCAGTGAGCAAAGGGAAAGATAGACCATGTAAGGGAGAAGAGAACGGAAGAACAGAGGAAAAGAGAGAATAGAGAAAAAAGTAAAAAAATAATAATGATGTGGCACCTGACATGTGGGGCCACATATGTCACATCGGCAAAATCACCGTCTAAAGGGGTGGAAATGCATCGGAGTCAATAGTTGAAGGATTCGGATATCCGATTTTGTAGTTGAAAGAGTGACCTAGCAATACCTCTAAATGTGCTTCGACATACAATGCCCAGTATTGATCTCAGCCCACTGAGGCCCGTAGAGGGAGGCCCAATCTGTCTGCTTGGAAGGCCGAGACTGCGCACGAGAGCTTGGTCCTGGCCCGCTTGCAAGTGTTGCTCTGGTCGGCGCTGACGGGGCCGCATTTGCTTCTGGTTTCAGACTTCGCACGACCGTCCGGGTGGGAAGCAAGATTGCACGAGAAATCGCACTTCCCAGTACTAGTGACCCTCCTCTGATTAACACCGTGTCCTCAGGAGCTGCTGCTGTCTCGTAGTAAGAAGCAGTGCTTCGCGTCGCCTA
>JAUNZO010004474.1:0-81174 GCA_031894775.1 Chloris gayana | reverse complement strand
GAGCTACGACACCATGGGCTACGACCCGGATCTAGGCACGTCCAATGCAAGCGGACCCCATGAGATGAAGGGGCCGCCACTCGCCGGATGGCCCGCAAATTACAAGAAGCATCCCACGAAGGGGAGCTACCGGCACCATAGCCGGATTCATAGCAACGACCTATACTTCTTATCTCAGCAAGAAAAAAGAGGAAAAGGCATCCTAGATCCGAGCCCACCCGGCCCGGATCCGGGCCCGCCGGGTCACCGTAAGCATTGACCACGACCGCCACGGACCTGCACAAGCGAACAAGAAAAAAAGAAAAAAAAAGAAAGCAACTCAGATCCAAGCACGTCCGCTTTAGATCCGGGCTCGCCTCGGGTCACCACAACATCGACGTCGGGAGCTGCACAAGAAAAGAAGACATTAGTTCATCTTCGACCGTCCAAACAAACAGTAAAAAAAAAGAAAAGAAAAAGAGAAAAAAGAGAGAAGCATTACCTGCAACGTGCCACGAGAGGGCAACGAAACGCGTACGGGCGTGCATGCACCAACTCTTTGGCCGCGCGCACCGCTAGCAAACCCGCACGCCGCTCGCTGCCAGTCCGAGTGCGGCCCCTCTGCAGGAGCTAAACACACACGAGAATAGAGGGACGAAATTCTTTATTGCTCTGTATTTTCGTATTACAACAATGGGCGTCACCTCAACTATTTATAGGGTGGAACCCTACTGCGTGTTGGGCCCAGATCCGATATGGAGCCCACATGGGCCAGGAGTCCTTCTTCTAGAAGGTGGGCATGGCCCAATATGCGTTTTACAACACTTTTGTTCTGTTTCCCTACGTGCGCCGCCACCTCTCTTGCTCCGACTTGGAACCACGGTAGTAGCTGAAACTTGTCCAACTGCTACCGCAATCTATCATCATTTTCACATGAGAATTCGATTTCCTTTTTCCCCTTCCTCACTTTCTAGTGCTTTGTGGATATCAATTCTTTGCTTTGGGGCAGATTGGAGAGTGGTTTACTGCAGGGGAGAAAAGGCTCAAGGCAATAGAGCAGGCGTGTGATCCTCTTTAGGTATGCACTGGAGTCTGGTTTTGATTCCCTTCAGCTCGAGTTCTGGGCTCGTTATGTTGGGCATCAGGGTGTTAGCTTGAAACTGCACTACTGAACTTTAGGGTGCAACAGTAGATCAATGCCTTTTTCAAGGATTTTAGAGGCAGATTCTTACTAGGACTATATAAGAAAAATTGTAGAGAATTTCAAGAGATTTTCAAAAAGTATTTATGCGCATTTTTTTGTTGGGAATTATAGGAGCTATTGATCTCTGAATCTGTCAGTTTTGTTTTTCATCAATCAACTTAATTAGGTTCCATTCAGAGGCCAGTTTCAGGACCTTAGGCACCTAATCTGAGTAGCACGTTAAAACGAAAGATGTAGATAATTTGAGTACCTTTCCATAGCATATTTATATGCATCTTTGGGTTAAGAACTGTGGGAATTATGACTGCCTGAATGTTACTGTCGACTTCTGTCAGTACAGATTCAGTGACGGTTTCAGTTACAACGATCCCTTTTGAGTGGTTATTTAAAATTATTTAGAAGCCGAATTAGTCTAGGATTATCTGGAGTATTTTGTAGTCCTATATACCCTCTTTTCATAGAGTACTTGCACTCTTGATTTGGCTCACTAGTTTGCGAGTTATGGTTTCCTAAACGTGGCGTCTCGCTGCTGTTTGACAGTTTTTGTCAGTAACCTTGGAGAGCTTTTTAGAATTAGTAAATGTGGAATTAAATTTGGAAATTAATACCAAAGTTTTAGTTTGTTAAATGTAGATGATTATAGAGTATTTATTTGCTATCACTAGTTTTATAATTTTAATGTTCTGAAAATGACAAGCAGCACTGCTGCCGCTGTTTGTCAATGTGAGGTGGTGGTGTTTCTATCGATTATCGATTTGAGGCGTAGGATTGCAATGAATTTCAATTGTGAATGATTTATGGAGTGTTTGTACTGAGTAATTTGTTCCAAAAACAGGTGGTAGTGCTCCGGGTCGTCTGTAGTACATTGATCTTCTTCGGTTGGGGGCAAGTGAATGTAGCGGTGGTTTGCTCCCGTTTTGTCTTGTTATTTTTGTCACCTACACCTTAATATTCAGAACCTTGCCACTTAATAATAATTTGAATGTTGGTGATAAATGAAGGCCTATTTATGTCTTGTTGCTTATTTATTCACTTGAGGCCAATTATCATATCTCTATGATAAATGAAGTTGAAGTTGTGGTATTTTTCTCTTATTATAAGACATATGAGGCATATCATGAGCATAATCATCTCATCTCATTTGCATTGAAGTTTATCACAATCCTATGGTTGTGATCCGTACCGGTACACATCGTACGTTGTTCGAGGAGGGGAGCGATGTAAAAATGGACATGGCATTGCATTCATATGCATTCATTGAAGTTTTTAACATTTAAATATTATTGTGGATGTGATGTGATCTTTTATGATCTTGGAGGTGTTTTCTTATCCGATTATTATCATTGTGGTATATATTAAAGCTTTACTCATATTATGTTGATTCATTTAAATTGTTGCTTAACTAAACTTGTGGTTTAAATAGCTTGACAAAACAAATTTACTTGCTGAGATATTTATCTCACCCTTGCTCTACTCTCTCCAGGTGCTTGATGATTGCTATGAGGGAAAGAGGGATTAGCTGCACGTTCAACACTTCATAGTCTTCTGCTTTAATCATGATAATTAGAATTTTGTCTTTATTGTCGTGAGAATGATAGTTAAAGTCTGGTGTGAATGTTAAAGTTTTGTTGGGGTCCTTTCTTATGATTATGCTAGGAAACTTTGATAATGCTAATCTTATATTCCTTCATAATATAAATGTGTGGTTATGCTTCCGCGGTGCTCGTATTTACAAAGGAGATGCTGCTGAAATTTTCTATTTTTATCTTTGGTGCTTGATTGTGTAGTTTTAGTAATGTCTCGGGGTATTGGTGGATTACGGGACGTTACAGATCGAGAAGATGAAAGTTAAACTGGTGGAATTGTTGAAAGAATACAAAGATTGTTTTGCATAGGACTATAGCGAGATGCCGGGATTAAGCCGAGATATTGTAGAGCACAGATTGCCTATCAAGTCGGGGTATCGGCCATTCCAGCAAGCACCTAGAAAGATAGACTCAAAGATTTATGATGTTGTAAAGGAAGAAATCAAGAAATTATATGATGCGGGTTTTATGGGGCCATGCCGATATGCCAATTGGATTTCGAGTATAGTTCCAATTGAGAAGAAGAATGGCAAGATAAGCGTATGCATTGACTTAAGGAATCTCAACAAAGCTACTCCAAAGGACGAATATCCAACGTCGAACGTCGATTTATTGGTAGATGCAGCAGCTGGGCATAAGATCATTAGTTTTATGGATGGAAGCGCTGGCTATAATCAAATTTCATGGCTGAAGAAGACATTGTTAAGACTGCTTTCGGATGACCGGGAGCTCTTGGTTTATATGAGTAGGTAGTAATGACCTTCGGTTTGAAGAATGCTAGGGCAACTTATCAACGAGCTATGAATTTGATTTTTCATGATCTAATTGGTCGATTGGTTGAAATATATATTGATGATGTAGTAGTGAAATCAAGAGAGATTGAAGATCATAGTGCTGATTTACTGGGAAGTATTGGAGAGAACTTGAAAGTATGGTTTGAAGATGAATCCACACAAAAGTGCTTTCGGAGTATTGGCGGGACAGTTTCTTGGTTTTATTGTGCATGAGAGAGGAATTGAGATTGGGCCAAAGAGCATAGAATTGATCAAGAGGAATGAACCACCAACCAACAAGAAAGAGTTACGATCACTTTAGGCAAGATAAATTTCATCGAAGGTTCATATCTAATTTGTCCGGTAGAATAGGTCGGTTCACGTCATTATTAAAGTTGAAGGTTGATCAAGAATTCAGATTGGAAGCTAAGCATCGAGATAGTTCTCGATGATATAAAGCAATATTTGATGTCACCACCAATCATGGTTCTGCCAAAGCCAGGTATTCCGTTTTAGCTATGTCTTTCTGCAAATAATAAGAGTATTGGTTCAGCTTTTACTCAAGAACAAGATGGTAAAGAAAAAGTGATAGTTTATTATATGCTGCAAATTACGACATTATATGTTGGCTGAAGAATGCAATCGTGGTCTGTCAAGTGGATGTTGTGAAACATTTGTTATCGGCACCAATATTAAAAGGCAGATGCTAGTGATTGCTGAGTTTGGTCTACGGTATGAATCGGCAAAGGCAGTAAAAGCGCAAGTTTTGGCTGATTTAATTGTGGATCATGGACCGATGGAAATATTAGTGGAACCGATACCTTGGTTATTATTCTTCGATGAATCTACATGCAAGCAAGGTTCGGGAATCGGCATAGTTCTAGTATCTCCTCGAGGTACAATGTTTGAGTTTTCCTATACGAGTTGAAGTTTGTACAAACAATCAAGTGGAATATGAAGCTGGGTTAAAAGGATTGCAATTGTTAAGAGAAGCTAAAGCCGATTTGATCGAGATATATGGGGTTTCATTGTTAATCTTAAGCCGGCTGGCAGGAGGATACCGGTGCTTGTGATGAAATGCTAGTGGATTACCGAGAACAATGTTTGCGATCGGTGAAAGAGTTCAAAAGTATCAAGGTTCACCATATACCAAGAGAACAGAATATGGAAGCCAACAATTTAGCTCATATAGCTTCGGGTATCGGCAAGTTCTATAAGTTGAGAGTAGCGGGTCCGATTGGAGAACGAGAGATCATACAATATTTGAAGGATCTGTCACAAAAGGTTTCTAAGAAGATAAGATACGCGACTCTCATGTATGTATTGCTTGAAGATCAATTGTTTTATAGGACTATCGATGGAGTTTTGCTTTAGTGTTTAAAGCAAGAAGAAGTGAAAGTCGTGATGTGTAAGGTACACGAAGGAATATGTGGGACCCATCAATCGACATACAAGATGAAGTGGTTGTTACGAAGAGCATGATATTATTGGCCAACCATGCTAGAGGATTGTTTCACATATTATAAGGGATGCTAAGATTGTCAAAAGTTTGGACTAATTCAAAGAGATCCTACATCGGCTATGAATCCTATTATAAAACCTTGGTCGTTTCGGAGATGGGCTATTGACATGATTGGGCAGATTAATCCACCTTCTAGCAAGGGACATAAATATATTTTAGCCGCTACATACTAGTTTACTAAATGGGTGGAAGCAATACCCTATCGGAATGTGAATTCTTAAGATGCTATTGCTTTTGTCAAAAAGCATATCATCTACCGATTTAGCATCCCACGGACGATCACAATCGATCAAGGAGCAAATTTATATCGGGAGAATTTCAAGAATTTGCTGCTAGCATGGGGATTAAGTTGATTATTCACCATATTATGCTCAAGCAAATGGACAGATCGAAGCTTCAAATAAGAGTTTGATCAGAGCTGATTAAGCGAAAGATTAAAGAGCAACCCAAGAAGTGGCATACAACTCTAGCAGATTCATTGTGGGCTTATCGGATGTCTCGACATGGGTGAGTACAAGTAACTCCATATCAGTTGGTTTATGGACATGATGTCGTATTACCTTAGGAGACTAATATTGGTTCAAGAAGAATTGAGTTGCAAAATCAATTGACAGCCGATCAATATTATAATTTGATGATTGATGAATTGGAAGATGTGACTCAAAATCAGTTACAAGCGTTAAAGAAAATTCAAGAAAACAAGGCTAGGGTGGCTCAAGCATTAAGACAAGAAGGTACAAGGAGATTTAGTATGGAAATTAAAGATGCCAATTGGAGTGAAGGATAACCTGTTTTGGTAAATGGTCAGCAAATTGGGAAGGGTCATTCATTATTAGCGGATGTGCGCATGTTAATGCTTATTTCTTAAAAGGGTTGGAAGGTGAAGAGTTTGGGAGGGCTCTTAATGGAAAATATTTAAAGAAATACTATCCAAGTGTGTGGATCAATACTTGAGCAGCAAAGAGGCCGGTAACGATCTATCGTCTACATATGGCCGATATTATATCGCCCTTAGCACAAAAAATATCAAAGCAGATCCATAGGAGCAAAACGAAGCACACGGATAAAAGTGGGAACAGCATGGTGCTTGGATTTTATTGCAACCAAGGTTAAACATTACAAAATTTGGCCTAGAGGCCATGGTTACATTGGTTACAAAATACTCGATGATTTATTCATCAAAGAGCATGAGCGCTACGCTACTAGGGGCCACCCTCTCGGTGATGCCGGCCGCCACGCCACCGTAGGCGTCCTCCAGCTCCACTACCTCGTCGTCATCTAGACCCGGAGGGTTCGGATCTAGCCCAAGGAAGTTGTTCCTCGAGGCCTCGAGGTGAGCCAGGGTCCGAGTGGTGGCAGCGGCTCTAGCCACGC
The DNA here is from genome assembly GCA_031894775.1 of Chloris gayana. Taxonomy (NCBI): domain Eukaryota; kingdom Viridiplantae; phylum Streptophyta; class Magnoliopsida; order Poales; family Poaceae; genus Chloris; species Chloris gayana. The sequence continues at coordinate 74,736 of JAUNZO010004474.1, read as the reverse complement.
CGTGCACGACCGGTTCCTCGGTGCGCCAAGGGATATCCGGAAGGCGTGTAGACACGAGTGTCCCCGTGGGCGTTAACGGCCCTAGTGGTAATGGAGGCGACCTAGAGCACCTCGTTCGGTTGCCATGATAGAGCTGCGCCAAAAAGGGAAAAAAAAACAGAAGATGAACTTGAGGAACCGGAAGAGAAAGAAAAACAAGGAGGGCTTTGTGAAGAAGACAAACAGTTTTGCTAAAAAAAATAGAATACAAACAGTACCAGCCACTTTGTTGTCCGACTCCGCAAGCCGTCGACACATCTGCTCGGTTTCCTTCCCCACCGTGGAGAGGGTCGTGTATGCCATTGTGAGCTCCGCATATCCCAAATCTGGGATGAGAGGGGACACCGGAGGAGGAGGAGGCGGGGGACGGAGCCCCGTACCATCCCCGCAAGAAAAAAAGGAAGGTCAAGAGGAAGAAGAATGAAGAGAACAGTTAGATCCAAACCCCCGAGCAGTGGCGGGATGGGCGAGAGCGACGAGAGGATGCTTCGTCAAAGCGGCGGTCAGCCATAGCATTGTGCTCGGGTTTGAGGAGAAGAGTGTGAAGGAAGAGTGGATTGGGATGAAGGAAGGCCCTGGTATTTATAGAAGGAAGAGAAGATATGAGAAGGGGAGAAAAGGAATCGAATCGATGCGGGAGAGCAAGAGCCTTGCGCTATGATTGGCGGTTAGTGAGGTGAGTGGGTGAATTGAAAAGTCGAGAATATTGGAAGGCTGTGCTAGGGTTTCTTTGAGTGGGAAGTTGGAACGACCCGGACCACGGGCTCCATACCCCGGCTCGCGGGGGGAGGGAGGGAGGCATGTGTTGACACAAGATTCTATATCTAGACCCACTCGTCGGCGACTACGAGAGCTGTCCGGAGCACGTGCAATAGATACTAAAAGAACGTACGACGATTCGAGTCATAGTGTGTTTCCAAAGTTGGTAAAGTCATGTAAAATAAGGAAAGAATATCTAGGTCGGTGCGACCATGATATAAATAGTAGACTAGGACCATTGTAAAAATAATAATCTATCACATACAACTCTCGGCATATCACCACAATCAACTCGACGGATTTTCTCATCAACTGCTCGAGCTCTCGGGGCCCCGGCATCGGCAGGGATTTCGTCGAGTAAGTGCATTGAATCTTTCATGTCGACTTATCCGTGCTAGAATCAATGTAACCTCTAGTTATCCGGTAGTTTTGGTCGATCAGGAGCTTTAGTTACAAATATCAGCGACTTGGGGTAGTTGATGTGTCCTATCCTGTTCGATTCGGTTGACTTGTCCAGTTTCGTTCTGTTGTCGATGCTAGTGCTTTAGTAGACGACAGGTCGGGCTACTCGAGTCATGGTTAAGATATATTGCCGATTCAATCTGTTCTCTAGCGTTCGTAATAGTACAGCTGACTTGTGCTATATGGCTATGTTGGAGTTGACTTATCCTACGATAGAGCAGGTGCTAGGGTTTAGTTTGAATTAGTAATATACCTGGGATTGCTCTCATCGATCTTAGTTTGTGCCTATCGATTAGTGCAATATAGTTGACTTGTCCTTTGTTGCTTTGTCTTTGCTTAGTTGAGTTGTCCTTGGTGTGAAGGACTAGGATGAGTGGCGCGCTACGCTGCGCCCGTTCAATGGCAAGCTCGTTCATGCATGTGAAAAAATCAACCTCGCTCATGTATATCTATTTGGTTTTCCAAACATGAAATGGGAAGAAATTTGTTTGCCCGCTTTGCAACGCAGTACTGAGAAAGCATTTCACGCTCATCTTCACCATGCCATGTGGTATTGTGCTTCTTGTTCTCTCCTCTGTGCTCTGTGGTGGTATTGTGCTTCTTGTTCTCTCCTCTGTGCTCTGTGGTATACACCTTGCAAGTTCGCTTGTGATGGGTGGTCGATGTAACTTGCTTTTCCTCTTAGTGAAATACATGCTCAGGCATGTTTAAAAAAAAAGCCATTTGGTACAATATGAAGCACAATAAAGTGTATCTACATATCATGAAATAAAAACTGCAGGATACAAATAACTTGGCAATAATAGCAAAATATATGTAAACATCTCATAAAATATATGAAACCAAAAGAAAAAACAATGTTTTTTTCGGCAGGAGCAGAAAGAAATTGGAACCGTTGCAAACTGGCAGCTACAGGTTTCAACATGTTGCAGCAGTTGGTTTTGGTGATACTTGATCATTGCACAAACTAAAAAACAGAACTATGACATGCACCTACCCGCATAAGACCCGTGGACTTTCAGAACTTATCTTAGTTCTTCTCTCTCTCAAAAAAAAAACTTATCTTAGTTCTGAAACCTTGAGTATTGATAAATCAACTTGCTGCTACTATAAGCTGGGGGCTGGCAACAAATCCTTCCAAACTTTAGGTGCAAAATTCCTAGGCTTGCTCATCCAAGGAGTCATAACTTTTGTAATACATGAAAAAAGGTCTTGTTTGAATCACAACCTTTTTTATGGTCCCATGTGAGCAACTTCACTTCATTTGTTTTGTCCAGCAAATAAATTTCTCACCCTTCACTTCCTGTGCGATACACCAACGACAACTATTTTAATGATTACAATGCTATGATCAACCAATGAAATGTTTTTGACTGTGTGAATCAATCTTAGGATCTGTGAAGAAAACAAAAACAGAATTGGTACGGATCAGTTCAGTACATTGAATGTATTATGGATACAGTTGTTAAAATAGTAAAATGGTGTTTAATGATAATAATTATTTTAAATTATTTTAATGATATGTCTAATCCTTGCATATAGCAATGCTTGGTGCTATGTGATTGTCAGATCAGATTAGTTGAGCTTGCCATTTTGGAAGAGGTTCTGTAAACTATAATAGAACAATATCAGTAATACTAACCAGTAATGTTGTAGTTGGTAATTTTCTTTCATTTGTAACATATTATTAAAGCATGACATAACTGTAAAAAATTTGTAATAAACCAATGCCAAAGGCTTTCAAAAGTGAAAGAAGGTCAGATCGAGCAAACCGTCGGGAGAAGCTGGAAGTAATCCTACGTACCTAGCATGAAGGGATAGTAAAATCATCCAATCTGCAAGAGACCACAACTGCATTACCATGGTATGTCTTGATAATTAAGGTCGGCAACCTCATAATTTCAACATTAATTAATATCCATTAGTGATAATTAATTAGGAAAGTAACTTGTAAACCATATGACTGCAGGCAGGCGGCAATTCTAGGGACCATGAATGACTGCATATAAGTAGATAACGAATTCATTCTGTGGATACATAGTTGAAATAGAAAAGAAAAGAATTTGAGGGGACAGTGGGAATGAGGAAATAAAAACTCGACCTGCCGGGGGAAGAGCCACCCCCGACGGCATTGCTTAAGAAGAAGAGCCTTCTCACGCAGGCCGAGAAAACCCCCGAACCTCCCCCCAACCATACACGGGGACTCAGCTGGCCTTGTGAGCTGTGGCGCGAGTCTTTACCTGTGCTTTGACTGGGGAGGACGAGGGATTTTTTTCTGCACTATGCGCACAGCAGCACCAAACGCAGCAGCAGTGCCACGCACTGTGCGCGCTACAGTGCCGCGTGCTGCAACAGTGCAGCGGTGAGGCTCGTGGTTGATCCGAGGATCGAACCCACGACCGGTCGTTCGCACACCAGCGAACCGACCAACCGAGCTAACGCTCGGTCCTCGGGAATGAGGAAATTAGAAATGGACATATGAAACATTGTCAGTACGAACTAAACAAGGGTTAATTCTTTTGACATCCCTACCTAGTGAGTGATTGGGGTAAACCAAGGTTCTAGTGGTTGGCCATCAACTGTACAAACCAGGCAGCTAGCTTGCAACAATGAAAGTAAAGAGAAAATTCCCCCTCCTTTAGCACCTAGGAACATATGAATCTAATTCATCTAGAAGACTAAATATAAATCAACTGAAGATAGTGCAAATAGACGTCTAACTCCATTTTTTGGTAGATATGAGAAGAAGGCTACATAAATACTACAATACACAATAAGACGAAATCAATTTGCTAGCCTTAAGAATCTATGGCATATCACGATGACACAAATAAAACATTAGTTTTTCTTCTCCTATGCCTTGAATAGCGCAGCAGTGGCACCCTTGTTGCTGGCTCCGACATGCAAATGGCCACGAGGGGACGACGCTTACGCCGAGCAAGATGAGTGATGAGCTGTATGCAGTAAGAAAAGAGAACGCACCTGTGCTGCAGCGGTGAGCGGCTGTCATGTGTCGCCATAAGTTGCCATCACGACGCCTAGTGAGCCGCTGGCATGAACTGCAGTCATCATGCGCCCCGACGCAGTATGCTCTGCGAGCTGCCGTCGTCGCATCCACCGTAGCCATGTGCCGCCGCGATATCAACTTTGAAGCCACCAGAATGCGGAAATCCACTTGTTGCTTGCCTCCGAACATGGAGGCGAGTTATCAGAAATCAAAATAATCATACAAAATTATTTTTGGCCTTATAAATCCATCGATTGAGGCATGAAAGTGGGGAACAAATCACCATTCGTGTAGGACCTCCGAGATCCATGGCTTTTCGTCGGTGAATCTTTTTGGAAAACCGTTGGTCATCGTCATGGCAAAATATAAGGACGCTAATGTGCACAACAACACCAAAGCAAAGAGAGAATAGGCATTGCGCGGAACATAGCTTGGGGAACTTGGGGTCCGTCACCGACAGTGCTTCGAGCTGAGCCTTCTGCGGCGAGGTTACAGTTCCTCATGATCGCCGCCCTTCGGGTAGCCCGCTTGCCTGCATACTCATCATCCACAGCAAGGTCGCGCACAAACCGGGAATCCTATGGTGGAGACGAATCCCAGGAACAGTCAACTAATCTTCTAGAGCAGCACCTGCGAAGAAAGGTACAAAGAAAATCAAATCGAGATAGCAATGCGGGCACCACGAATAGAGCGACGAATTGAGGACCAAAAGCCAATAAACCGGGCAAGATAGAAAGCATAGCGAATGCATTGCGGGCATAATTTCCCATGGCAAATGACCGCCGGTGATTGAAAAAAGCAGAGCAAATAGAGATAGAAGCTTACCAGGGAAGGCAAAGAGACGCTGGGAAAGAGAAGCAAGCCAACAGATGGTTGGCGGCCTGATATCAGCATCGAAGGGCACCGAAAGCCGATGAACCGGAGAGCATCAAAATAGTCCAGAGCTGAGGTTGGTCGAGTCGCAGATAGAGATATACGGGTCGGAAACGTGAATCTCACCGAATCGGTCTTTTTCCTCGGTGGTACTCCTGGCGAACCGGGCCAAAATAAACCGGAACAGGTGTGCCTCGGGCGTGGGGTTTACGCTGCCGGCGCGAGAGCGCGTCAAACGCACGCGAAGACAACGCACAGCAAGGAAACACATTGAACGGTAAAAAGGCAGACAAAGACTATCTAACGGTTGTAATCTCCAAATGCACCGAGAGCCGGAAATCTTTCCGTGACAGGGAGTTAAATATAATTGATAGAATATAAACTATGATTTGTGTTAGCAATTTACCCATTCAATCGAGATGTTTAGCCGATTGCTTAGCACGTTTAGATCTATTTTACATAAACTGTCAATTATCAAATTTGTCGGTTAATATTAGATTTAAACCATGTTATCTTGATAATTCAGTGATTTTATATGCCTCACATATTTGAATCCTAATCTCCCCACGCGGCCAGGTACGACGTTCGCCCATCACCTTCGCTGAACCATCATGTCGCCGCCCCTATCGTGGAAATCGCTCCGGCTCAACTTCCTTCGACTTGCTACCCTCGATGGTGCTGACCAACGTGAAAGGCAGACGCCCTCGACAACACCGATCAACGGCCAAGGCATACGCCCTCAACGAAGCCCTTCAACACATCGCAGACGTGGCCATAAAGTGGAATCTCACGACAAGTTTGAGTCTATTATCCTTGCAGCAATCTTACCTTCGGAGATCCACGAGGTCGGGTTTGCCCCCAATAGCAGCAGCGAGATCAAACACCATTCGTTGCTATCATCCAACTTCTCCGAGCACAAGGCCACCACCGTTGTGAGTTTATCTTCGGACTTCAAGTCACGATCGGTGAGTCCTCGATTTTCTTCAAGGCTACCACTATTGCCATGAAGCCAGGCAGCCACAAGCCCACAACCTGCGCTACTCATGAAGCCTTGTGCCGCAAACCTCATCAACCAAATGGAGCTCCTCGTCCTCAGCCTTTCCGCTCGCGCATATTGCGTAGTGTTTGACGTAGAGCGGCCTGGGAGAAGGAAGCGAGGAGGCCATCGATGCCGACGTGTCAGATGTGCCAGTCTAGGACCAATTGGTCGGGGTGAGGGAAGCAGGGATGGTCAGACTTTGACCAGCGGTCACCGTAAATGACCGGTGGAGGATGGGGTACAACTAGCGATAGGGGCGACGGCTCGAGCGGTATCGATGAAGTTTAGCAGATGTGCGTGCGTGCGTGGGAGGCCCGGAGCCAAGTGTTGGTGCTTGGAAGCCTAGAGCTGCTTTGAGATTAGGTGAAACAGGACACGCGGCAGACATCCGAGCAGGGAACTTTTAGTTTACGGGGCTCCTGCAAAGAATTTTTTTCCGTCTAACAGCCAGTGGTCATTGATTGTACTGATCACCAGTTATGTCCTCGACAAGCCCTTGTTTTTACGTGGCCTCTGGTGTAGTAGTGACGATGGTGCCTGGAACACGATCGAGCTGGAGATGTCGGCCAAAAAGCCTCGAAACCTAGAAAGAATTCAACAATCATTACCTCCGATGTGGTGGAGTTATAACTTTTGTGTAATTTGCGTCATCAACGCAGGAGAGAGAGATAGAGAGAGAACCACAGTGTACGCAAAGGATCCGGCGGCGAGACCTATAAAGTACGCTTTCGCACGCTCCAACCCAATCAGCCACGAAAAGCGACGCGCTGACGTGTATCCGTCGTGGATGACGGGAAAATAATGACGGTGACACTGGCACACCCACCGCCGTGCCTCTGCGAGCCACAAAAGGATAGTATAGTCGCATGTCAAACTTGCGCATGTCACGATTACGACTCTCGTGAATAATAGCAATGTCGATCCCATCCTATGCTGCCGGTAAAAATGAGACCTCCTCCGATGTCAAGTGTTTTAGTGGAGTCGGGAACTCTTGTTTCTTGGAAACGTCTAGAAGCGTCTGCTGCTGCTGAAAGAGCTCTTCTTTCCGAATTTCCGCGGTCTTATTATCTGTACCAGGCTTTTGTTGTGGTTCTTCCTTCCAACATTCCATTTGAAAGAGATTCCACGTGCACGAGGGTTATTCCACGAAGCAGATCAACTAAGCTTTTTCGCAGGGGATGTGGTCGAGCTCACCTTCCTGAATGTCCACAGGGTTATTAACTTTTTTTTTTTCAGAAGGGGCAGGGTTATTACTTATAGGGTGGTGTTTCCGTTGTTGTTCATTGAGCATTCCATTTGGAAAACAGCCGGCAGCCTGGCGCAAGATTCCACGTGCACGGTGCTTTGGGATGAAGCGGATTAGCCAAAAACTGTTGTTGCTTTAGCAAAGGGGATTTGCGATTTGTTTGTCCTGGATCGGAGGCAGACACCACTTGGTATTTGTTGTTGGTAACGGGAATATAATCGTGGGAGAGGGGGAGCGGCAACGGCAAGTGGCAAGTGCTCCATTCAAAGGAAAGGACTTGTTGGAGAAGGGAGACAGGGTGAATCATCCTTTGCATCAGGCACGCAGCATGAAGATGCAGGATTAGTAGTTGCGAGACCACTGGTCAGTCCACCGGCCGGCTTTCGGCAACAAGTGCTCTCTCTATCTCTATGTGGGGGTTTGTCTGGCTTGCAAGCCATCTCTCGCACGCCTGCCTTTGCGTACTTGTTGGTGCCTTTTTCCCGCGTCGCGAGTGCGCGCTCCATTTGCGGTGCGTATTTTTGCCGTGGCCGTGAAAGAAAGCAAGGGACGAATGCACGCCAGTTCATTCTTACCTCAACCGTGTACTACTAGCTCAGCTGGATGGTGACGGCAGGATGTAATTAGGGGTGCGTTTGGTTGAGCTCATTCATCATGATGTTTGCTTTAACAGTTAGTTATTCTTATTATTTATTTAGTTAAAGAGACAAGGAACAACAATCATTATCTAGTTATATTTTTAATTTATTAATAATAATATATAAAATTGATATGTAATATCACATATTAATATTATCTAATCATTGTCATCTCTAACCAATTATAACAATTTCTAATTAACACTAAACATACTTAGATTAGTTAATAAAATACTCATCAACCAACATTTTGCATTTATAAATATTAATTCTTTAATTATTATATAGACTAACTATTTATTTAATATATCTCAGTAATCTTTTACTAATAAGCATCGTCAGCAGAAGGTACACCATCCCATTCAATGGTAGGTTCTGGAAGCCCGTATCCGTACCGGGGCACGGTCATGAGCTACTCCCTACTTTACTAAATTGTTGTTGCCATTAACTTTTTTCAGTGACGTTTGATCTTTCGTCTTATTCAAAAAAATTCTTCAAATACAAAAAGTAATATGCTACATTTCAAGTTTCTTTAGTGATAAAATATATTCTAACAAAATATGTGACATTTGTTAAACTTTATTTGAATAAGACAAATAATCAAACTTAAAAAAAAAATCAATGGCGACAACAATTTAGTAAGGAAGTAGTACTAGGTGGCGCCTTGAAACAGCAACCGTGGTGACGTGGCACGGCCAGAGATAATTACCGCTCTTCATTTGCGACCGGCCGGCGGTGCGCGAGGTGACGGTGTGCGAGTCCCGATGTGCGTGGGAGCAAGTTAACAACAACCGCGTGCAGTATCGCTGTGTGGTGGGCATGCGACGGGAAGAATCCCTTTTTTCCCCCGCAGGGGGCAACGGTGATGCAACGTGACTGTCGTCGATGCTCATCTGTTTCCGCTCGTGGATAGGAGGCCGAGAGAATTCCGAGTCAACAAGGCACGTTGACTCCCTGTCTCGCGAGCAGCATCAGCAGTGTGCCAAATGGTAAAGAACGTGCCCAAATCCCCAGACCCCAAAAGAAGAGAAGATAGAAAATTGGCGAGCGAGTGATGAGCAGCGAGCGCACATGCGTGTTTGCGTTGCAGCAGAGCAGAGGATATGTTGTTAGCGCTAAAAGCACCTACGCGTATTGATAATGTCGTCCTCGATGGAAGCGGTCGGCCTTTCCTGTTTTGGGTTAGGAGCAATAGAGAAGGATTATCCGCGCGTGTGTCAGTGAGGAGCGAGGAGCAGCAAGGCAATTAATCTGTGGTCGCGTCACTGTGGGGAGATCGGGCGTCGTGGGAAAGGTGGGCGGGCACCGTGGCCGCGATAAGCTGCTCCCTTCCGACGCACAAGAGGAAAAGGAAACGATTCATGGGGAGGGGAGGGGAAGATCACAACATCTCATGCATGGTGTGAAGTGAAGAGGCTGGCCTGTTCGTTTCCTCTCCTCTAAAATTTAAGCATTGTCACATCAAAGAGAATCTTACTATTTATGAATATTTCGATCAATTTAATGATAAAACCCTTTGACGGATTGGTGATAATTTTCGAGATGAATCTAATGAGCTTAATTAATCTATGTTTTGTTAAAGTGATGCTACTAAGAATCGTCTTCTAATCACCATTTAATTAACCTCATTAGATTCGTCTCGTAAATTAGTCTAGGGGCCTGTAATTTATTTTATAATTAAACTTTATTTAGTAATTTTAAATAGTAAAATTCTTTTGATGCTGAACACATCCAATGGCCCTGTTCGCTTTCCTCCTCTAAAATTTAGCATCGTCATATCAAAGAGAATCTTACTATTTATGAATATTTCGATCAATTTAATGACAAAACCCTTTGACGGATTGATGTTAATTTTCGAGATGAATCTAATGAGCTTAATTAATCTATGTTTTGTTAAAGTGATGCTACAAGTAATCGTCTTCTAATCACCACTTAATTAACCTCATTAGATTCGTCTCAGTAAATTAGTCTAAGGCACTGTAATTTATTTTATAATTAAATTTTATTTAATAATTCTAAATAAGTAAGATTCTTTTTGATGTGACAGCTCTAAAGTTTAGACCTCACAGAACAAACACACCCGAATAATAATAATACGTGTGACACGCAGGGCATCCAGCAGCAGTAATGAGATGCCGCTGCGAGCTGGCAGGCTCTCCTCTCGGCATCCTGGAGCAGTGCGCACGAGGTGAATGTGCGATCGATGCGAGCATCTGCCACAGGGAAGAAGAGAGAGAGAGAGAGAGGAGGATTCAAAGGATTGCGGCGCGCCAGCCGAGGGCCGCCACGTAGCTGTTGCGGTCCGCGTGGAATTTACGGCTTGTGTAGTTGTGTGGCTGCCCGCGCCGTGGCGGTCCGAGGCCGGCTGGAGCTGTCGGGTCGGGCTTCGTTGCCGTTAGGACTGGATAGGGATGGACGTTGGTTGGCAGAAGAACGGTCTGGAATGCCCGTTGGAATTTGGAGGACCCGGAGCACGGGACAGCGTGGATCCGAGCACTACTGTAGGTGAACGTTGGGCACACGCGCGCCCGGATTAGTGACGCGACGTGGAGCCACGCACGCACGCTGGAAGAACCCGTTGGCCGGAGGAGAGCAAGATAGCCGTGCACAGGTAGGATATGCGTACGGCTGGAACGGGGACCATGCGTGCGTGGAACGGAGACGACAATCGGATTGCCTGCATGTGCATCACAGCGCACCGGGAGGCCGGCATCAGATCCAGATGCGATATGGATTCTTCACTTACCAGTGCGTGACGTGAGGTTTACTCCTGCCTCTCCCCTTCTCGTCGTGTGTTGCCCGCCGCGAGACTTGTCCGGCTTCCATCTCCTTCCAAAACGAGTACGTTTTGTCTGTACTGCGCATGCGCCACGGACTGTGTAATTGCTCCCTCCGTTTGGTTCTTCTCGATCCGCTCCATTCCACGGAAAAGGGATGCTACTGTCAGACTTAGTGCTGGATTCACCTCCACGTACTTTTACCGTCCGGCCCCGATGGGGATGACCGCATGCGGGAGCAATCCTTGATGAAACCAAGCTTGGATCGATCTGGCGCTCAACATGGGACCCTGGCCTGGCGTGTCGCCCACCGCGACCGCCCAACCCGGGTTGGCTTGGCTTGGTTCGGCCGCGCCCCACCCAAATGGGCTGGGCTGGTCCTCCTCCACCTCCCCACCCGGCGCAAAAGCACATGCACGCACCAGCCTGGCCGATGGCGCCCTACTACGTGCAACTAGCTAGCCGACTGATGAAGCAGGTGATCATGGAAACTGGGCATGGCCGCGACCGATTTATTTCCGCCATATCCCCGCCCTGCCCTGCCCGGGGATAAGAGATAACGAGAGAGCACTTGCGCGGCGCCACCAGCCAGCAGCTTTCCGTCCTAATCGTGCATGCGCGGCCTCCATCCCTGGCTGCTGCTCTGATAATTCAACCGCCTAGATTCTCCAATTTCGTACCGCTACGACCCGACCCAACCCAACCGTCCATAGAATTATTTATCAACTCCAGCACCAGCACCACCCACGCCCGCCCGCCCATCAGCGGCGCAACCGCATGCCACGGTGACCCATCACTGATTGCGAGCGCGCGAACGATGCATTGGCATGGATGTCCGGATTATAGGACGGGCACGACTCATCTTCTCTCAAAAGAAAATTGTTCTACGACGACTAGGCTAGCATGGGCTCCTGTTCCTCCTCCGTTCCGGTCTGCCACATGCTCAGGAGATTTCCTTCGCCTCCGCCATCACCACCGCCGGTTATGGTCGTTACGCAACTACAAGTATATTATATACAGTAGAGTTGAACTCCGATACGATACGGCTGGTACGATATAATTTTTTTGAGCAAAGATTTTTTTTTCTTTGGGGAAACGGCTGGTATGATAATCAACACGGTAGCATATGCAATTATACGTCGACCTGTTGGCGCATAAAATTCAAAGCGAAACCAGAGTTCAAATCGAATCCCCGGGCCACGGACAGACAGTCTCGCACCTTGTGCGTTTGGCACTCTAAAATTTAAGACTGTCACATCAAAGAGAATCTTATTATTTATGAATATTTTGATCAATTTAATGATAAAATCTTTTACAGATTGATGTTATTTTTCGAGATGAATCTAATGAGTTTAATTAATCCATATTTTGCTAAAGTGATGCTACAGATAATCGTCTTCTAATCATGACTTAATTAACCTAATAAGATTCGTCTCGTAAATTAGTCTAGGGTCCTGTAATTTATTTTATAATTAAACTTTATTTACTACTTCTAAATAGTAAAATTCTTTTTGATGTGATCGGCTCTAAAGTTTAGACACTGGAAACGAACACACCTAGTGCCCTGTTCGTTTCTGCCCTCTAAAATTTAGCATCGTCACATCAAAGAGAATCTTACTATTTATGAATATTTCGATCAATTTAATGACAAAACCCTATTGACAGATTGGTGCTAATTTTTGAGATGAATCTAATGAGCTTAATTAAGTTATGTTTTGCTAAAGTGATGTTACGATGAATCGTCTTCTAATCATGACTTAATTAACCTCATTAGATTCGTCTCGTAAATTAGTCTAGGGGCATGTAATTTATTTTATAATTACACTTTATTTAAGTATCTCATAAATAAGTAAGATTCTTATTGACGTGACAGCTATAAAGTTTAGACTGCAAGAAACGAACACACCCCTAGGCCACCACATCCGAACGCAGGCTCCTCGTCTCGGCCATGTTGTAGGCCGTTGAGGTCGTACTCGCTCACCAGAATCTTGGAGAAAAACAAAGCGTATCAGGTATGAGTTATGACGGTAAGGGTACATCTCGTACGTAATAATAATGCAGCTTAAAGTCTTATATGCTACCTGCTGGGTCATTTTCATGTGACAATTTTCACACCGATATCTAATACCATGTGTGATCGGTCCACTGTATACGTAGTAGAGTCGACAACTCGATCTATGCGCTGACATGTATATTTGCACGGCCCTCTGCCCACTTGCCCCACCGTACTAGCATCAATACGAACAACTCTCTTTTCGTATCAGTGCTGGAATGATCCGTTCAGCTACGATTGGTGAAACTACAGTGCACTACTCGTCAAAATAAGTAGTTCAGCTAGTTTACTCTTTGACACTTCGAAATACTTATTAAATATAAACAACTCTAATAAAATGCCAAACACACTATTTTTCATATTAATTTGATATTATCGTAAACTATAGAGGTGCAATTGGTTAACTCTTGTTTCACCAACGTGACAGCACATGTGTATATATTGTTACAGAAATTCAAAATGGCACATGAAAGCGATCGATTCTATCCCTGGAAACTTCGATCCCCGGAGAAAAAAATGCAAAATTCCAAAATCTGTGAATTGTGGGATCCTTTGCTTTGCAGCACAGACGCCAAGAGCTTATCCGATGAGCATTTGGAAGCAAGAAAACCCAGACCAGAAGGAAGATCGGCTTCATCAAGAAACTATATAAACAAAGGAGGAAAAACAAAAGCTCATCCAAAGTTATCAACATAAAAACGAAAAAAAAAACAAAGAAGGCAGCCGCTCTATGTTCTGTTTCATCATCAGGAAATTATTAAGCGATAAACAAAACAAAGCGCTGGAGGGAGCCAAGGCACGGCCCACTCCCAGCCTTGCAGCACCTACTCTTCCCGTGCTCAATAAATATACCAGGAGCCCTCTGCCCTCTCACTCCACCACCTCACACTCATCCACATCCCCTCCTCGCAAGACACCCAAGGGAGAGAGAGGCTTTCAGAGAGAGAGAGAGAGAGCAAAGCCAAGGCACAAGGCTGCTCGATGGCCAAGGAGGACGTGATCGAGAGCGGCGCCGGCGGCGGCGAGTTCGCGGCCAAGGACTACACGGACCCTCCGCCGGCGCCGCTGGTGGACGCGGCGGAGCTGGCTTCCTGGTCGCTGTACCGCGCGGCCATCGCCGAGTTCATCGCGACGCTGCTGTTCCTGTACGTGACGGTGGCTACGGTGATCGGGCACAGCCGGCTGAACAAGGCAGACCAGTGCGACGGCGTGGGCATCCTCGGCATCGCGTGGGCCTTCGGCGGCATGATCTTCGTGCTCGTCTACTGCACGGCGGGGATCTCCGGCGGCCACATCAACCCGGCCGTGACCTTCGGCCTGTTCCTGGCCAGGAAGGTGTCGCTGGTGCGCGCGCTGCTGTACATGGTGGCGCAGTGCCTCGGCGCCATGTGCGGCGTGGGGCTCGTCAAGGCGTTCCAGAGCGCCTACTTCGTGCGGTACGGCGGCGGCGCCAACGAGCTGCAGGCCGGGTACTCCAGGGGCACCGGGCTGGCGGCCGAGATCATCGGGACCTTCGTGCTGGTCTACACCGTCTTCTCCGCCACCGACCCCAAGCGCAACGCCCGCGACTCCCACGTTCCGGTGAGCCTCCCAACAAGCTATGCTATGCCTTCTCTCTCTCTCTCTCTCTCTGTTTTTTTTGTTTTTCCTCTCTCTCGTATTTTTAGGATACGGAGGAAGTTTTCTCTTCTTTTTAGTACCGTAGCTTGATTCTGAACTTGATTGTGGATTAAGTGAAGCTAACATGAAGAAATGGTACTACTACATAATAACAAAAAGAATAGAATTTCCTTTCTCGGGGAAAAGAAAGCAAAGGGTTGGGCAAATGGGCAATATAGAAAGCAGGGGAATATCCAGTTCCCCCTTCTTTGAAAAGAACTGGACTGGTATACTAAAGAGAGAAATAGAACTCGTCATGTGTATTTTTTTAATTTTGGGAAGATTCACTTGCAATTCATTTACTAGCAATCAAGCGTAATCGTAGGCTTGGAAGTTTCAGAAAAAAAGGGGAATAAATCAACTTCATATGTGGTTCACCTCGTCCCAAGAAACAGAAAACTGTGGATGCCTCTGGCCCTCTGCAGCTGTGCTCGAAGCAGATATCATAAAATTAACGTCATTTCTAACAGCACTTTACCACTAATTAACGTCAAGAGAATGAATAGACAATTGCCGGAACATTGAACCACTGTGGCAGTGTCCGGTAGCATCAGCTCCAGGTCACCATCACGAGCCATGAATATGTCCCGCTCGCAATTAAGATTTCAGATAAGGATTAGCTCAAACCTTCTCCCCTTCTCTGGAAGGCTCCTTTCTCCGTACAAAAATAATAAAACTCCATTTTTTTTTTTGCCATATAAACTGTCGAATGGAAGGCTCCATTTTTACTGCTCCATCCTACCGCCCGTGGCGGTAACAAATTCCCGGGGCGCGTACGCGTGGGTCCTGGCGCGTGAAAAGCTGAGCTGGACCGGCCCGGGTCCCGTGCACTGTAGCGCATGGTCCATGTGAGCTGGTCCGTGCAACACGTATTTGTGTCCCGTGGCCATGATGAATTATTGGCACGTCTCGCCTTACCCATCAGTTTCAAATCATTTGCCCGCATCCTCGAAATCTATTTGGAACATACTGGCCGCGAATTTCGATTCAATTATGGCTATCAAGTAGGCTAAGTCGGAGTATTAGCTTATGTTGTGTATATCTAGGTAAAAATGCATGGTTACCTTTAGGGCAGGCAGCTGCGAGTTTTGGAAGAAAAAAAGTCTCCGGTAGCTAGTGGGCATCCCTTTTGTAGGGGAGTCGGACAAAACGTGATGTGCTTTGGCGATGCACGAGCAGGACCTGTCAAAACCATATGCCGTGGTAACTTTGGTGGATGGGTGAAGCGCCACCGAGGCAAAGCCACTGGCCACTAGTAATAGTAACCCTAACTAACCAAAGGGAGGGGGCACTAGTGGAGGATCCCATGTTTGTTCTAGCTTCTTCCCTGGAGATTGTGAAACCGAGAAAGGGACGATGACAACACAACTTTAGGCGACCACTAATCGGCCGGTTCAGTCATGGTTCCCTGATGCTGACCGCTCGAAAATATGACAGCACCGGAAGTTGCGAGTGCGCATGAAAATGTAATGGCTGAATTATTATACGTTGCAAAATAGTAGTGCGATTTCGTTGTTTTGCCCAGTTATTAAACTAAAGTTTGCTCTGCTGTCTGTCTCAGGTGCTGGCGCCCCTCCCAATCGGGTTCGCCGTGTTCATGGTGCACTTGGCCACCATCCCCATCACCGGCACTGGCATCAACCCGGCCAGGAGCCTGGGCGCCGCCGTCATCTACAACCAGAGCAAGGCCTGGGATGACCAGGTACACACACTTGTTTCTCCTGGTTTTGTGTAGTATGATTATTAATTCCATCCTAGCTGATTCATCAGTTAATTTACTGGACTTGATGTCACTAACAAGGCAACGCTATTTACGTTTGCAGTGGATCTTCTGGGTGGGCCCCATGGTCGGCGCGGCCATCGCCGCCTTCTACCACCAGTACATCCTCCGGGCCGGCGCCATCAAGGCCCTCGGCTCCTTCCGGAGCAACGCCTAAGCTTAGCCGTGCTTGCAAAGATTGAGACCGGAGCGTGTTGAAGCAATGGCGACCTAGCTCTGTTCTGTCAGAGGAGGGAAGAATAAGTTTCTTTCGAGTTGTGCCGCTGGTCGTTCCAGTTGTTTCAGTAACTCCGTGCTTGTGCGCATTTGGGTTCTTCCTGTAATCATGTGTTGTGACCTGTGAAGCGGATTTCATCGTCCTCCTCATGTATTTCTATTTATTAATTATGTAGTAGTGACCATGATCGTCGGTGCCAGAACCTCTTTCTTCTGTCTATGCAGTGATTTACTAGCGTTTAGCATCTCATTTGTTCCATTTGCTCCTGCTTTGTTATCTGAATATCGACGTTTCTCTTTACATCAAGTGAGGATCAGTTGGTTTTGTTCTGTCTTCTCATTTCTAGACAGTTTGGTCAGTTGCATCAGCTGATCCTAATATAAGGTGCAGTAAGCGTAGTCTCCAACTCTCCATTCTGCATGAAGCAAAGCTATCAAGTGATGGAGTGACTGAAACACACTGTACAACAAATGGATTTCTGTGGTATCTTGGCTTCCAATCCTTGCAATTTCCCCGCTCTTGTCACCATCCGCTAGCTAGCTAGGCCGTGGTGGTAGCCCTATCATGGGGTTGCCGGTGGTGAGGACTGATCTCCAGCTGTGCTGAGCTGCCCGGGCTGTTGTCGCGTTCTCCGTAGTGGAATGTGGGGTGCCAATCTCATTGCCGCTTTTCCGGCACTAGTTAGGACCAATTTCTTCATATCCTCTTCTCTTTAGATTTGGGGAAAAGGCATCACAGAGTTGTTGGGTGCTACTGTTGTCCTGTGGAGTGGAGGTGCCTAATCATCAACGTATGCATACATTAGAATGCTACTAGGTTTGTAGTCCTTTGTGATAACACTGATGACGTTGTAATGCAAAATTATAGATGTTCGGATAAGATATGCTTTGAAAAGTTGATGAGTGGAGCGCTCCAACTGAGATGGGCCCCAACGGTTTTTGTTAAGGCCGTTTGGATCTATGGATTAGAGTTAGTTTAGGCTAGTTTGACTAACTCTAATACTGAAATCTTTAAACATGGTGAGTTAGATTGGGCTAGCTGGAACTAACCCACTCCAAAAAACTGCCCCCTCCAAAGGGTGCTAATTGAAGCTAGTTTGAGTGGGGCCCATTAAAAAAGCAATCTCAGCCGCATCCGGATCCCTCCGCGGGTGCATCTTTCCCAAGCGTATCTCCCCGCTCGCATCTTGCCGGTCGCCACCGCCCAGCCGCCGCCCATCCACCGGTCTCCGCAGCTCGCCCGCCGCTCGCAGGTCCCGCATAGCCGACGCCCGTCGCCTAGCCGTCCGCGCACGACGGCTCACAAATCCCACGCGTGCCCGACGGCCAGCACCCAACTCCCGACGTCCTCACGATGGCGCTTGCGGCGGCGGTTTCGAGACCCCGGCGGCGGTGCTCATGGAGGGGAGGGAGGAGAGAACGGTAGCGACCGGAGTAGCTCGTCCGCGGCTCGAGAAAAATAACAAATTGGAAACATGTTCAAAGAGGAGACTTATTATTGTTGCCATGAACATGAAATTTAGGATCTTGCTGAACATGCTAACTAAATTTATCATGTTTAATGCTTGGATGGAAAGTTATTTGTTTCACCCATTGTGAAGAGACCACACAAGAGTCAGCCACATCAAATCTTGTAAAGGAGTAAGATGATTACTTTAACGTTTTTTTTATCAATCTAGCCATATCATCCAAACACCTCAAAATCTAGAGTTAATTTAAAGGTTAGTGTTAGGGCCTGTTCGTTTCGAGGTATATAATTTTTAGACGGGTCAAATTAAAGGAAATTTTATCATTTTGGAGTACTAAATGAAGTCTAATCTCGAAACTAATTGCAGACTCCCTATCTAATTCACGAGACGAATCCAACGAGGGTAATTATGGTGTTATTAGAAGACGTTTATCGTAGCATCACCGTAGCAAACACATAGATTAATTAGGATCATTAGATTCGTCTCGCAAATTAGAGGGAGTCGTGACATAGGTTTTGTTATTAAATTAATAAAAGTACTACTAAATAGTAAGATTCTCTTTGATGTGACAGATGCTAAATTTTAGAGGCAGGAAACGAACAGGGCCTTATGGTGTGTTCGTTTCCAGGTATATAATTTTTAGAGGGGTCAAATCAAAGAGAATTTTATCATTTTGGAGTACTAAATAAAGTCTAATCTCGAAACTAATTGCAGACTCCCTATCTAATTCACGAGACGAATCCAACGAGGGTAATTATGATGTTATTAGAAGATGTTTATTATAGCATCACCTGTAGCAAAACATAGATTAATTAGGATCATTAGATTCGTCTCGCAAATTAGAGGGGGTCGTGACATAGGTTTTATCATTAAATTAATAAAAGTACTACTAAATAAGTAAGATTCTCTTTGATGTGATGGGTATAATTTTTAGAGGGAACAGGGCCCAGTTAGAAACTCTCTATCCGCCCTGTCAGAGTTTCCAGCCAGGGACGAGACGAGATGCCCTGCCTTTCCTGTGACATTGGATGGTGCATGCAGCATGAGGTGTTTGGATGGTGCATGCGCGAGCAACGGCACAACCGGTTTCGCAGGCGAGACGAGACTTCATTCAAAAGGAGGGAGAGGGAGCCGCATTTGTTTTCTTGCTGCAGCAAAGGGCCAAGGACTCTGCTCCACGCCACGTCCTGCGAAATGGCAGATCCATCAGCCAAGCAGAGCATCTATCCACGCCATGTTCCTGCTAGTACCATTACTGTTGCTGCCGTTTCTTTACCTCATGCTGCGTACTCTGCCTGCACCGCTGACGAATTAGGAAAAAAGCGAAGAGGCCCTGCACGACGTCTTGATCGCCAGCCAGGCCATCGCAGCAAACGTTTGACTGCTTTGGCGTCGCGTGATGGAATGGATCCACGTGCCTGCTCTGCTACGATTCTGTTTGGCTGCAGCCTCAACAAATTGCGGGTAAATTCCGTTCCTAGCACTGGTAAGGGATGGAAACTAGAAACAGCACTCCTAAAACCTGGCATTCTCCGAACAGCACTCAATCGGCTCTTGGCATATCTGAAACATCACTTTTCTTTTTGCTCCCTGTTTTCTATTTTTTTTCAGCAAAAAACCAACATAATCTGACGCATATGCCCTCAGTCTTGTGAAGCCTGACTTTACCATCGCGTTCTTCATCCAGAAAACGAAAAAAACATGAACCGTGACTTCCCATGGCTCCCATAGAACGAGCCCCGTAACCCTAACCCTAGCTGTGTGGTGGTCGCGACTCCCGCCAGCTTTGGGGCGCGGGAGAAGTGCGGCGGGGCACAAGTCAGGCTTCACAAGACTGAGGGCATATGCGTCAGATTATGTTGGTTTTTTGCTGAAAAAAATAGAAAACAGGGAGGGAAAAGGAAAGTGCTGTTTCAGATATGCCAAGAGCCAATTGAGTGCTGTTCGGAGGATGCCAGGCTTTAGGAGTGCTGTTTCTTAGTTTCCACCCCTTACGAGTGCTAGGAACGGAATTTACCCACAAATTGCAGGCGCTTTCTCTTCTTCGGCGGAAAATAGGCGGCACCACCCGGCCACACACAGAGCCTGCCTCATGGGCCCTTTCACTGTGCCATGTAAAAGTTAGTATGGCTCACAACTTTTGCTTTTTATGTCCCGAGTTACGGCAGTTAACATTACTCACTCGGTCCTACAAGGCTACAATGACTGTCGTTCTCTATCTATCTAAACCAATACTATGTTTAAAGTAGGAATTGTTAAGTTCAAATGTTATGTGTAGCATTGCATCTTTGACATAATAGCTTATATATAAAACTTTACATTTTATGCATGCATGTTTATCATGCTTACTTATGATTCTTTTATGTATTTACACAGAGCTCATGTATGAAATTGCTTGTTGCACCATTTGCTTCATTTATGTTTTGCTAAGTCATGTTGTTGCATCACATTGCCATGATGCTTAAGTGTTAAATGTGGTACATTCTTATATTTTATGCATTAGCATTGTGGCATGAACTCTATGGTAGATTACGGCAGTAGGTGTGTGTTTATTTATCTTGATATATTCCATGTCTATGCCCATGTTTAGCTCTATGTGATAATAGAAGTTAATAATTTAAATGCTCTCTTGTTCCATGTTTTACCATCTAGGAGAGTAATGCTTCCGTTTGCTTCTAAGTAATGTACTCATGTATGCCTTACTTATACTTTATTTAATTAGAAGTTTTGTCCCCTTGATCTGAAATCATAATTTCTCATTACTTAGATATGTGAAGTAAAACAAAAAATTCTTAGTAATGTGCATTGCATAAACATAGACATATGTGAAGTAAAACCAAAAAATGCACATTGCATAAACATAGACATATGTGAAGTAAAACCAAATTTTTTTGTTTTACTTCACATATGTCTATGTTTCTGCAATGTGCATTTATGTTTAGGAGTTGATCGTAGCCTAGTTGCATTATTAATTCCCTATGCCTATAGTCTTGGATAAGTATAATCTTTTTTGTTAGAAATGCTATGCTTAATGGAGTCATCTATAGCAACACCGAGTGGTTTGGAGACATCTCGGTTTAGGTTTCAAATATATTGTCACCATCACCTAAATGAATTGGAGACCGTACGGGGAAGTGTATGTGTAGGATGCGGCGACAAGGTTGGCCATTGCTCGCCATAGCCCCATGCATGTCGGTTGAGGACCGTTTGTTGTGACTCCGCAAGCAAGTATTGAGTTGTGTACCAAATGCATACCCTTTGTATGTGAGTTGGTAAACCGATGTAACTTGAGAGTCGTAGTGTTGGACGCTCTCTCCACCCTTTGTGCTATGTGTCGGACACGGTGGATGCACGAGTTTGTGAGTAGATGGAGGGTGTGTGGTTTATTCCCCGAACCCGGCGAACTGTGGTTGCAAGGGGGCATACACTCGGATGGTGGACCTGGCTCATACCTATGGTGATCTCGTGAAAGGTGGCCATACGTGTTCTTAAATGATGCGTATGTCGTGCATTTGGGTTTCTCCTGCAGGAATGAAATCGATATATATCACCGTCCCTCGCGGTGATGAGTACCACTTGTCTCGAGCAGATTACATTGTAGTAATGACATAGAATATGATGATGAACTTGCTGTTTTGAGTATGAAATTCATGTATTTGCAACCATGTTTGCTCGTCTTGCTCACTAAATTTATACTTATGTCACAACCCTCTTAATATGGCTAAAATGTGGATTTTAAACTTGGAATAGGTGTTGTTTTTGGCTCATTTCCAGCAAGTCCGGTCAGCCCCCTTGCATATTAGAGTAGGTTTTATAACCCCTTTGACGGGTAAGTCTTGCAGAGTATATTAGATACTCGGGGTTTGCATATACATGTTTCTCGAAGTCCCGCAACCCGATTACTCGTGATTGTTGCAGGAAATTTGTGTGGCAAGGTGAGGAGTCCAAAGGATGGACCGTAGAGTGGGTTCCATCGTCACCAAATCAGGAGTGAGACCGTGTCTATGGGCTGACATGGTCCTTATTAAGTTTATGTATCGTCGAGACTTATTTACGTTTTCGCTCATGTAAATTAACGTATTGTAATTTGAACTCTCAACTCTATGTATTGTATGAACTTGAACTTCATATGTAAAATAAGCTACTCATGTACTTAATTATGTATATGTAAATTGTGGATGTATCGTTGATGTATGTGCCATGAACGTTCGCTTCGTCGAATGTCCCCGGAGGCGGTTTTGTGTGACAATCCCTCTTGTTTTGCAAGGTAGGGGTGTCACACATTGCGTCCCGCTTGATCACCAAGGCTAGCCTTAACTCGCGTGAGAAGGTGGCTCTTACATTTTTTAGTCCGAAGGGCATCTCGTTATAACAATATGTCCCTCCGGGTACCGGAAGGTTGTCATGGGTTGATCTTCCTCGCCTAGCCACACTTGATGAAAACCCGAATAACCATCCAAGAAACTCATAAGGGCAGCTCCAGCGAGTAGTATCGACTAACCGATCTTTCCTTGCCAATGGGAAATCGTCCTTCGGGCAAAGCTTGTTAAGAGTTGTGAAATCAATACACATTCACCACTCGTCCATTGCGCTTCTTAACAAACACAGGATTAGCCAGCTAGGTGGTGCGATCAATGGGCCGTACGACCTTCACGTCTAACAGCTTATGCAGTTCCCCTTGAGAATAGCAATTTTTTCCTCGATCATGTCTCTCATGCGTTGCTTGATGGGATGGACCTTAGGATCCACATCCAACCTATGAACAGCTATTGCTCTATCGATCCCCGTAATATCCTTAGAAGACCATGCGAAGACATCCGCGTTGTTCCTTAGAAACCGGAGGAGCTCCGTTTCCCGCTCCTCCGATAATTCACACCCGATCCGGACAGTCCGATCGGGGTGATCGACGCACAAAACTACCTCCTTGGTACCCTCCTGCGACTGCACCTTCGGAATGTACTTGTGAGCAGTTAGCATTTCAACAGGGGCTAGCTTGTCTTCGAACTTCTCAATAACATTGATGTGACGTTGCCCAAGAGCCATGTCAATTTCCAAATGGCGCTGCCGTCCCGCCGCCCACGCCGGCTGCCGTCGACGTCGCCGCCCTCGCTTGGGGAGCCTTGAGTTGTCTTCCTTTCTCGGGCGCAGCTGGGTCGGAGAACAACCGATGCACATTTGCATCGGTTCCTCTATACGGCACAAAATGGGGAGTGTTTGGGTGGCCCGTTGAAAGCAGATTTTGGCTATTTTTTACCCATTTTGCATATGGGTGAGCTTACGGGGACTTCCTTGGAGATAGCCTAAGCTACCTTTTACTCCAAATCGAGATTGTGGAGGTACCAATGGACGACTAGCCAAGCATGGAGGGCTACTAGCCGGGACGCGGCTAGCCGCGTGTTAAGGGTGGCAAGCCGGCGCAATGGTCTCCTCGTTAGCCAGCCGGTTTCAGGTGCCCCTGCTCGATAGATTGTTTCCAGATTTTTTTCCTTTGCGGTGATGGAAAAGAACACCCAGTCCTATTCTCCCCTTTGCAGAATCCTCTCCATTTGTCTTTAGGACCTGATTTTGATTGAAGCTTTTTGTTATATTTCATATGAATCTCTCGATTCAGTTTGTTTTTGCAGTATTGATTAATACTTTTGGTTTATCTCGAACTCAATACCCCACCGACACAGTCCTTCGACTAATCAAGAACACATTGTTTGTTGAAGAAGAAGAAATTTGATGCTATCGTCAGGTTTGATTTGATTTAATTAATAAATCTTACAATTTTTCGTCAAGAGCTTGGACTTACCAACAAAACTGATTGATTTACCCGCAAAACTAATCGGTAACCTATCGATCTACTGTTTCAGAACAGACAAAATTTGTTTAAATTCGTTTTTTGGAATTTAACCAATAGACCGACCGGTTTTCCTAGTTTTTGCAAAACCGGAAAACCGCTGGCGGTCGGTTTCAACGCTTTGATCGATATTGTAAACCTTGAGCGCAACCCATTAGTCCTATGGGCCAAACAATCACTTCTGCAACAACAAGTATCACTTTTGGATTAATTGAATTTAACTACTTGAATAATTGATTTTCAGTGTTGGAATAATTTCTAAAAATAAAAATAAAAATTTAAATTTTCAAAAAACATAAAAAATACTTGAACAATTGACTTCTACTACTAGAAGTCTAGAACGATCCATTTTAGCTACTGGAACAATTAGTTTTAACTATTAGAACAACTGATACGCAGAAAAATTCAAATTTAATTCAAAATTTGAATTTTAGAATTCTGAAAAAATATATGATGTGGGATCTCATTTTGTTGAATTAATTATAACGGACACAATGGTGAAAAGAAATTTGAAAATGGAGTTGTGAGGAAATAAATCATTTTATAACTATGAAGTCAAAACAAATTCGCGTTAATCAATCACACATGTGACGCGCGCTACATATAGGGATTCCGACCAGCATTGCCAAACGTTGTTGACCTCCATCAAGGGAGGGATGGCTTGCACGTGGCTTGCACGTGGAGAGCTAAATTTATTTTTGAAGAAAAAATTAGCCATCTGGCTTTTCATTTTCTTTTTCGCTGGCTTTTCATTCATCTCATAGAACAGTTGCATCATGAGCCACTCTGGCGACTGGAAAACTTGGGGCTCATGGGCCCAACTACAAGCATTATGGGAGGAAAAAGCTACTTTCAACCGGGAGAGGCAAATTATTTGAACCTGTTTCGTATCCCTCAAAAAAAAAAAAAAAACCTGTTTTGCACTTGCGGCCTATGAGGTAGAATATGAACTATTTCCACTGTATCTTAGATCTTGGATCTTGTTTACCGACCAAGAAGAATCAGATACCTATCGCCGTTACAGAACAAGCAGCCGCAATATTGTGAATCATTGTTCGATCTGATTTCTTGCGCCTTATTAATTTTTCTATTGTCCTAGTGATAAAATGCGACAAACAAGAACAAAGGGCGCGATTTTATCTCTTCCAACCACTGAAAGCTTAACTCATTTAGTTTACTGCAATTTTTTGGATTCAAAACAAAACTAGTGATAGTCCTCACCAACGGAGTTCATCAGCGTTGTTCTTTGTCATCGATTCACAGAATTCCTCCAGATTATCCCTTTTAATAATCTACTGCTGTGGGTCAGCCACGGCTTTTACAACCTCAATCACCAATGCAACGCTTTGCACATAAAGCTACAAACCCACGTATCTATCTCGCGCCATTTCTCAATTGAATTTGAGGCTGATCGTAACTCCATTGCTTGAACATGTATTCCCAGATTTAAAAACAGCTGATGCAAATTGTAAACAGAGGGTCCAATACTATGCCCGCGAGATAATTCACCTGATTGTATCTACACACAGAATGAGAAAACATTCTAGCAGTAGATTCTGACAAACTAGATAATGGGCACCTATCATCAGATTAAAAGAGAGAGGTTCCCTTGCCCTTCTTGTCTCCACCAATTTCAAAGTGCTTGCACCTCTGAAGTAGCAATGAATGTGTGAGACAACCTTAGAACGATTGAAGGATGAAAAACTAACAGTGGATACAAAATACAATACCTTGATGGCATGCTGAGAGTAGTGCTTGCAGCTCTGGCACTGGAGCTTCAGCACAATCTTCTTGGTTGTCTTCGCCTGAAACACAAAGGAATATATGGAGGCAGATCTCAGTCACACTTGGAATCTGCAGATATAAGAACATATCATGATCAAACCTTCTTGTGGAAAACAGGCTTTGTCTGCCCTCCATATCCTGACTGCTTGCGGTCATATCGACGCTTTCCTTGAGCTGAAAGGCTATCCTTTCCCTTCTTGTACTGGGTAACCTTGTGAAGTGTGTGCTTCCTGCATTCCTTGTTCTTGCAGTATGTCTTCTTGGTTTTTGGAACGTTCACCTACAAAATCAATACAACATATCTAGTACGCCATAAATAGACAGATGAGCAAAAAGAATGAACTAATTTAACAGGTTAGATCTTTAAAATTAACAGAGTGAATTGAATTAAATTCATGCGACTCAAAATTTTAGTACATAACAGATAATCACGGCGATCAAACCAAATAAGTTTCACTTTATGTGTATGATACTGTTATGTGCAATAGTTGGGCTAGGGCTGCCAGCGACCTAGATGGCCTGCGGCTGCTGCTATGGTGGTGGTGGCGTGCGGCTAGGGCCGGGCGCAAGGGAGAGGAGAGGCTCATGGAGAGGCTGAAGAGTAGAAAATAGGGACTAAACCCTTCTTTTTACTTGATTAGACTGAGTACAATCCTCTCATTATATAGAGAGGCTTTCTTGACTCCTAAGCAACCTATTACAATATATGGAAATACCTAAATAACTTAATTGCTAAGTAACCCTAGCTGAACTTGGTGCTACAGTGCGGCGCGGGTACTGTTCACGCACATGAATAGTCCTGGGCCAACCCAATAGCACCCTGGTGGGCCATAGACCCTTCTGCCCATAACACCACCGCCCCGTCGAGAACCAACACGCCCTCGTGCTAGGTAGCCATCCTTCCATGAGCTGCAATCGCCGGAACTGCTGGAACTGCAAGATGAAGGGATGAAGACCTTGAGCTTGCCGAGGATGAAGCCGGTGATGGTGTAGCTTAGATTCCCAATATCGCCTGTTGTAGCGAAGTGGTACGAGGTCGGTGCATTAGAGGAGCCAATGACAGCAGGAGTGCCTGGAGCATCAATAAACATCAATGGGTCACCCAAGTTGAAGTGGAGAAGACACTCATCTCGTGGAGGCCCGGTGAAGAACGGCGGAGCATCCTGTTCGGACGGTAGTAGAAATCCATCACGGGTCACAACGAGGGTGTTGCGAGGTCGTGGTCGTGCAGCAATCAAGTCGATGTAGTGGCCGAAGAGGATGCCGAAGTTGACACCCGAGAGAGATGCCACGTTTCCCGCAAGAACTCCAAATGCCACCCGCCAAACGTGAAGAAGCTCATGGCCACCAAGATCTACGAAGCCAACATCCACTGCGGCAATGTTGGACACAGGTAGATCCCGGAGAAGTAGCACGCCATGAGGGAGATAGGGCTCATGTTGAGGAGGGTCGCGGAAGCCCTCCGCAACCTAATGAAGCAAGGTCTCCTCGCCATGCCGAAGAAGAACAACCAAGACACGGTGGAGCCGAGCCGATGAAGCGAGCAATGTAGAGACGCCCGTCGAAGAAGATGAGGCGATCACGGAAGCTCCAAGCGGGTGCGAGATCATGGGTGGAGATGCGTCCCGTGAGGAAGGACAGCTCCGGATCGGTGAGGATGTCATCGCACGAGATGTTGTAGAGGCCCTCGGTGCCATGGAAGAGGGAAAGGATGACGGTGACGCGGCGGGGTCCTCCCAAGATGGCGATGGAGGTGTGAACCGGGTGGGACACCTCTCGAGGTAGAGCGACATGTAGGGCCTCGTTGTTGATTAAGGTCGGAGATCCGTCAATTGTGGTGTAGCTGCCTCCATGGTGTTAAACACCGAGTGGTCGTCATGGATGAATGCAATCTTGGGTAGAAACAAGAGCACAAGATAATAAGTACTCCCTCCATCCCAAAATAAGTGTCGTTCTCGCTTCTCGAGGAGTCAACTACTTTCAACTTTGATCAAATATTTGCAAAAAAATATTAATATTTATAATACATAATTAGTATCATTAGATAGAGCATTTAATACATTTTCATAATAAACTTATCTAGAGATAGAACTATTTCTCGTATTTTCTACAAATGTAGTCAAAGTTTAAAAAGTTTGACCGACACGGATCCCATAGCGACACTTATTTTGGGAGAGAGGAAGTAACAAATAACCAATTAAGAATTATATGTTGCTTATCCTTTGTTGTTCTTGATGTCCGCTCCTTTGTAGTGTCAAGATCTTTGTGTGCGGATCCGTAGCCGAATGAGCCTCAATCATTGTTGATTGAATCTCAATGGCGTTGTCCATTGTCCGGTAAGGGGCAGCCTCCAAGGTACTTTTGTTGATGAAGGTGTCAATGATGACCTCGTCCCTCGCAGCCTAGATCTCCAATGAAAACTAAGGTGTCTTCTAACTTGAGAGAATCCATGGCCAAACCATCCACAATAGATGGTGTACCCTCCGCCACGCCGAGCACGTTGTTGATGGTGGCGGGGACAATCTTCGGGGAATTGGGCTAGTCGAAGGTGAGTTAAGTGTAGATTTCGGAGGCAGGATGGTGGTTACCTTAGTAGTATTTGCACTCAAATCGATGCGTGAACAATAATTATACCATTGTTCATGTTGGTAGTGTTGATCGCCGGGGTTGATTTGTTGTGGCAGCGAGCATTGCCCTCCGCCCTCCTTTTGCCAAACCAGCAATTGTTTGATCCTCAACAATGTTGTTCATCATTGAGAAGATCGGATCCACTACCAGGAGATTTGTTGGAGAGGCCAGGGCAAGAGAAAACACCGGATGGACAACCAAAGGCAAATGAATTGTAGAAGTCCGGGTCCGGATGGTATTTACCTTGATAGTTGCACCCGGATCTAGTGGAATTGTGCCATCGATAGGGCAGATCTCCAATGGCACATCTCGTTGTTGTCACAACAACGTCCTTTGGCGTGGTAGAGATCTGGTCGGTGTTGTCTAGAACCAAATCTGTTGTAGCAATAAGAGCGCAACGACTGATGGTGGATGAAGATTTGTCGATGATCACAGCAGAAGACGGTGCCAAATTAGCATTCAGTGGTGTAGGAGGGTCTCCCGAAGTGATGACGAAGTTCTCCGGAGCAGGAACGTCTAGATCAAATGCGAAGATCTTGGTCGATGGAGCCAGGACGATGTTCTCCATAGCAGCAACATCCAGATCAGGTGCGCTATTGGTGACGTTGTAGGCGGCTGGATGAAGATCTCCATAGGAATCAGCTCCGTTGTTGGAGCTGCCGGGGATGTGATGGCCATGGTCTCGGCATCTAGGGCCTCCTCCTTGGCGTTGTCGGCGACGATGTCGGTGGTGGGTTTGCCGTAGATGCTCGCGATCCCGACCAACGAACGACCTTTTCTAGCTTGCGGCGCTTGGCCTAGAACGTCGGGGTGTTGTTGAGGACTGCGAGCGTCTCCATGTGGGGCTTCATCATCATCTCGAGGCTTGTGAAAAACTCGTGAAGAGACCGTAGGAAGACATGATGGTGGTGGTGGGATGATCGAATAAGGCCTCCGAATACCAGGTGCTATGTGCAATAGTTGGGCTAGGGCTGCCGGCGACCTAGATGGCCGGCGGCTGCTGCTATGGTGGTGGTGGCGTGCGGCTAGGGCAGGGCGCAAGGGTGAGGAGAGGCGCTTGGAGAGGCTGAAGAGTAGAAAATAGGGACTATAAGCCCTTCTTTTTACTTGATTAGATCTGATTACAACCCTCTCATTACATAGAGAGGCTTTCATGATTCCTAAGCAACCTATTACAATTTATGGAAATACCTAAATAACTTAATTGCTAAGTAACCCTAGCTGGACTTGGTGCTACAGTGCGGTGTGGGCACTGTTCACGCGCATGAACAATACATGGACCGGTCCAATAGCACCCTAGTGGGCCATAGACCCTTCTGCCCATAACACTAGTTACTAACACAAGGGCTCTAGATAAACTAAGGTATCATCAGGAAAGACTTATGGAGTTATAGTGAACTTATTTGAAAGACTGTTGTTTCTTGAACAAATGCGTTCAAAAATAAGAGAAAGTGAATGGTAACGGCTTGCCACAGAACAAAACTAGACCATTGCAATATGAAACTAGCTTTATTTGTTTTGTGTCACCTGACATGTTCTTAACATGTCTCTTACTTATAATATGTATAAAAATGGTCTAAAGTGACATAATCAAAGGTGGATATTGAGTTAGATGGGTTCAAAATAGGAGGGTCAACAAAGAATAAGCATAAAATTGCAACACACGGTAAAAACATCTAATGTCTCTTACTTGAAATAGGTATAAAAATGGTCTAAAGTGACATAATCAAAGGTGGATATTGAGTTAGATGGGTTTAAAATAGGAGGGTCAACAAAGAATAAGTATAAAATTGCAGCAAACTGTAAAAATATCCGTACATCACACAGGTTTGTCAAAGATAATACTAAATCACACAGAATCTTACTTGCAAATGATAAGGTATTCATGTTTACTTACTGTAAAATAACTTGCACTTATTTGTCATACTTGTAGCTCTTGTTCTTCAGTTAAGGACAAATGTAATGTAAACTAAATTAAGGTTCCAACTAAGACACACAACTGACTGACAAATACGGTCACACAATCTGGTGACAATTCTACCTTACAAAATAGTTGGGGATTTCATACAATTACAACTAGCATGCAGAAGCACATGTTGCTCTTATTTCATAAAGACAAACATATTGGTGCAGCAGTCAAGTTTCAACCTAGCTCAATGTGACAAAAATAGCTCTACTTACAAGTAGAATAAATGGCTATAACCAGTTCCCTTGATCAAACAGCTCTACCTACAAGTATGGCACAGACAACAATCTACTAACATGATCATCCATCTGTTATAGAAATTGCACTTTCGTCCATTATAAGCATTTTTTATTTTTCCCCTAATTCGAACGTTGAGGAGCAAGAAAAATAATAACAAACATTTTGCAAACAACAAAGGCCTTGCTCTATACCAATTAGCCATCCTGATACAGTTAAATGCTACCACAACGCGTTATGCTTATCCTGGACATACGGCACCAAAGCAGAACAGGACTGCAATAAAAGCCAGCCTACCTGCCCTTCTAAGTGACCGAGGGCTGCCTAATAATCAAGAAAACGAGCTAGCACGCTAAACTGATCGCCGCCTCGAACTGAAACCAGAATTGATCTAGCAAGGGGAGTAACGCAACCGCGGAGCCCATCCTAAGACGTACTAAAATCGCACAGGAAAATGCAAGGAGACTGCTGAATTCTGACTTGGAAGATGCAGGAAGAGGGAACGGGGTCACTCACCATGGCTGCAGACCTGTGTCTTTCTCCGTCCGTGCGTCCTGGTGGCGGCGCGAGGTCGAAGCGGAAAACCCTAGCAGCATATATTGGATATGTGGACCGGGCCTTCGTAGCTATGGAGTCTTGTCGCCTAATGGGCTAGCTTACATGGTCCAGCCACAGATATATTATTAGGCCGGGCCTCTTACTGCTGAGTTCCTGCTTTCTTTGGCCCTTTGAGTTAGTGCTGTCCAAACGGGCGGCACGGCCCGGCACGGCCCGGGCCCGAAATAGCCCGGCACGTTTAGTCTCGGGCCGGCACGGCACGAAATTAGTTTCGGGCCGTGCCGTGCCAGCCCACGTGCTTAGCCGACGGCCCACGGCACGGCACGAAATTAGGTAGCCGTGTCGGGCCGGCCGATAAGCCCGAGAGCACGAAAAGCCCGTTAGCCCGATAAGCCCGGTAGGCCCGAATCTTAAAAACACATCGATTCAAACAGATTTACACCTCTAAATTTGAATTTATCATCACAAACAACAATACGAACTAAAAAACAAACACACAAGAGCAAATTGGCCAAAGGAAAATGAATTTAGATTAAGTTACATAACTTGAGTTGGTCGCCTCATTAAAAACCCCGGTCTTGAGGGAAAAAAGAGTACAGCCAACTCAAAGGTTTCAAAGTCTTACAAAAAATTTCATCGGATAACAGATCACAAATTCTATTCTCCCGCACTAGCCACTCCCTCACCATCAAGCAACATCACCATCCAAGTACAACTCCTCAAATGTCTCTTCTAGCTCCTCTTGGTGCTTCTCAATAGTGTGCTCGATCTTTGTCCTCTCCAAGCTGCCGATCCTTCAAGCAGGTCAAGATCTCCACCATGTCACTTGTCAAGCTTCTCCTTCTTTCCTCAAGCAACCTGCCACAAAGACTAAACACGGACTCCGAGTCGATTGTTGAAATAGGAACTGTCAAGACATCTTTAGCCAAGAGACAGAGGATAGGATATGTATGTTTATGCTCATGCCACCAGTTGATGACATCAAATTCATCATCATAGACAGAGATTGGGTCACCATCAAGGTACATTGTCAATTCGAAACTTGTGCAAAAGAGGCAGGTCGTGATAGAGTAGCCTCTTCACAATCGGTTACATCATCGGAACCATAAATCTTACTCCATGCAGTTTTCTTTCTTCCACCACTTACCGGCTGTGTTGTACGCTGCAACCTCACTCCACCAAATTTTGTCTCATATTTGACAAACATGTTAGTCAATTCAGCACGGACGAGTGTTGAAATACGAGAGAATAATCATGGTTAATATGTTTATGAAGAAGCTTCAAGGCATTGTTTAGCCCCTTCAACTTAGCCCTAGGATCAAGAACAAATGCAAAAGCATACAACAGAGGAATTTCAACCCAATGACTTGAGGTACTTAGTTTTTATAGGCACCACGTAACGTCTAAGTAATTTATCATTCTCATAAGTGCTCAAATGTCCAGCAATTTCAATTAGCTGATGCACAATGAGATTAGAAGTTGGATAGTAAACACCAGATAATGCAACAAGTGCAATCATAGAAACACTCCGAGAAAATCACAAATTTTTTCAAGCAACATACCAATCATCGGTGGTGTAGCAATGTTTCACCCTCATGAATTTGGTTCCACCGAGTATTGATAAAGACGAGAAAAGGTACTCCTATATTGCAGGAGGTATTTCAGCATCAAATAAGTTGAATTCCATCTCACATCCATGTCCAAACAAAACTTTCTAGGACGAACACCCATTGCAATGCAATATGACTTATATGAGGCAATTCGTTGGTTAGAAGAATTCAGGAAGGATATTGCAGTTCGAAAGATTCAACAACAAGCTTCAACGCTTCAAACCAGATTTAACAATCAAGTTAATTATGTGGCATGCACATCTTTGATGCAAGAAAACAGAACCCATGTAACCAGAAAACAAGTGGTGTCAATTTGTCCATGGCATTTGAATTAGCAGATGCATTATCAAGGGTAACAGAAAAAACCTTACTAGTCAAGCCATATTCATCAATAACAGCATGAATGCGTTCTGCAATATTCTCACCAGAATGAGAAACATCAATAAGCCTCATACCCAACACTCTTTTCTCGAGCACCCAATCGGAATTCACAAAATGAGCAACAACAGATAAGTAATCTTCCTTTGCTTTACCGCACCGGATATCGGAGGTAATTGCAATACAAGAGACACTAGATTGCAAGCATTCAATCAACTTACTACGACGATTATTGAAATACTTCACAAAATCTCTAGTCGTAGTTTGTCTAGAAACGAGAATAGTACTTAGGATTATGAGCACGCTGAATGTAACGAATAAAAGCATCAGTATCACCAATCCCTAATGGCAGATCTAAAGTAACAATCAAAGCACACAATTCCATGCGAGCAACATCACAATCATAATGCCAAGAACGAATAGAACCATCGGGATTATACTCGAAGCTGTGATTGAACTCGAGAAGCACGTTGAACTTTAGCTAAACAAGTGCGTTGATGCCTCAATAAGTGACCAAGTACCACCGGTAGAACTAGCAATCAATTGATGTTTGCAATGACGGCAAATTGCAGCATAAACCAAGTCCTCACCGTTTACCTCTTTGCTTACCGGCTCGAAGTCGTCCCATGCCTTTGACGTCCTCCTCCCGCCCCTCTTCGTACCTCGCCGGTGAGTTCTTGCAGATCTGGTTCCGGCGTCGGAGTCGCCGGTTGGTGGAGTTCGAGATGGCGTCGGGGTCGAGGAGGAGGCATCTCCGTAGTCGTGGCCGATCCGGTCGCTCCTGCCGTCGTCGGAGTCGTGGTCGATGGCCTCAACGTGGTCGCTCTTGGACGCGGCGTGTTGGATGCCGGCGACGACGCAGCTCCGGTGGGGCTCGGAGTGGTAGATCCGAGCGTCGACGCACCTCCGATGGGGCTCGAAGTGGTAGATCCGGTCGTCGCCGGGCTAGGCGTGGTGGATCCGGGTGTCGACGGCCTCGGCGTGGTGGATCCAAGCGTCGACGGCCTCGGCCTCGACCTCGTCGTCGTCCAACCTCCGGCTCCCGGCCTCGCCAACCCGGGATCCCTCGGTCCGCTCGCAGCTCCGGTCCGGTTCGGGTTCGCCGGCTCGCTCGCCCCGTAGAGGAGCCACTCGCTCGTCGCAGGGCCTCGTCGCTAGGCTCCGGGCCGCCGGCCATCGAACCGGTTAGCCGCGACGCGGCGCACAACCCGCCGGAGCACCGCCGCAGAGAGAGAGAGAGGCACTAGATCCGGAGCTCCGGAGGAGGCATGGAGAACCGGAGGCACGGAGCAAGCATGGAGCAGCGGAGGCATATGCGCGGAGCGAGCGAGCAACGGAGGCGCCGAGACGCAGAGCAACGGAGGCGGCGACCGGCGAGCACAGAGCGGCGGAGGCGGCGCGGAGGCGAGGATGGGAAAAGAAATGACGCTAGGGTTTCCGCCGCGGGGGTGGGAGTGGGAGTTTTATATCCGGCGGTGGGGGTAGGTGGGAGAGCCGTTGGGTCGGGCAGCTGCTCTCGGCCGGGCCGTGCCGTGCCGACGGGCCAATATCGAGCCATGCGGGCCACACGGTAATCGGGCCGTGCCCGGCCGCCCGACGGGCCTTGCCATCGGCCCAAGCACGACACGCAATGTTCTGCCGGGCCGGCCCGGCACGAAATTAACCGGCCGTGCCGTGCTTGGGCCGGGCCATTTTTTCGTGCTTCGGGCGGGCCCGCTTGGCCCGGCCCGTTGGACAGCACTACTTTGAGTAGTCATGGCCAAACGGGCCGCCCGAGCACGGCACGACCCGAGCCCGAAAAGGCCCGGCCCATTTAAATTTCGGGCCGGCACGGCACTAATTTACTTTCAGGCCGTGCCGTGCCGGCCTACGTGTCCGGGCATCGGCCGCGGCACGGCCCTAAATTGTTTTTTCAGGCTATTCGGGCCGTGCCGGCCCATTAAGCCCACGGGCTTAACAACCCAATAAGTATTTTTCGGCCCAATAGTGTTAAAATTTTTGAAAAAATAGACAAAAACATAGCAAGATGGAGATTTGAACCTTGAATCTCTAAGATACAAGTCAAATGCTTTACCACTAAAGCACTTCACCATTAGTGTTAAGTATGAAACATGTATATTATTTAATTTCGTGTCGTGTTTTATCGGATCAAAAGTGTGGCCCGTCGGGCTTCATCGAGCCATGCCGCTTTCGGCCGGGCCGTGCCACCCGTCGGGCTCGCCCCTCGGCCCAAGCACGGCCCGACGGTACGTGCCGAGCCAGCCCGGCCCGGAAATATTTCGTGCCGTGCCGGGTTCATGTCGGGCCAAAAAATGCGTGCTTCGGCCTGTCCGAATAGCCCGACCCATTTGGCCATCACTACCTTTGAGAAGCTGCATGTCGAAACGACTTATTTGAAAGAGTGAAATGTTTCGAAAAAATAAAAATAAAAATGAAAGAGTGAAATGGTTCTGAAAATCTATTTTTAAAGAGTAAAATGCAAATGCATCCAGCTTCTTAAATTTGTAGAGAAAACCGACTATGAAAAAAACACTAAATCATAGGTATCAAAATATTTTTTGGGAATTTAATATAAATGATACACTCTAACAATTTAAAGGATCCGTATTCATGTTTTGAGAGTTGAGGGACACAAATGGGAAATCAGGAAAAGTTCATATATTGTCTGGTGCAGATGAGAAATTTATTATATTAATTTCTTTTTAGCTTATTTTGAGATCTTGTTGGAATAATATAGTAGAATTCCACTCGTTTAGCATACTTAGGGATGACAATGGGTACCCAAGACCCGTCACCCGATGAGTTTTTCTCCCATTAGGGGGAGGATTTGGGTGAGATTTATCACCCATGGGTCCGTTAACCTGGAGAAAATAGGACCCATCGGGTCTAGCATGTTCGGGTCCGGTTCCACCGGACTCATTCCCGATACTCGCGGACCCGGTCCAAATAAACTTGTGGCCCTTTACATCCGGCCCTGCCCAACTAACTCCAAGTACATATAAAAGGAGCACCTAAAATCCCAAACCCTAGCCTCTCCAGGAACTCGACCCAACCGGCCAGCACCCGAGCCGCCATCACCCACCACTCTCGCTTCTCACGTTCGTCTCTCTCTCTCTCTCTCTCTCTCTCTCTCTCTCTCTCTCTCTCTCGAGCTCTCGTGTCCGGCGCGGCCCGTCGGCCCCTACTCTCGCTCCGGCCGCCACCACGGATAGCGGAGGCCGCCACCACGCGGGCGGTGTCGTGCCGCACATAGCACGCACTAGCACCGCTGTGCGCATCGGTCCGACGGCCTCTCACTCCCTCTCCCTCTCATTCCCGTTACGCAAAGGTTGCCGCGGCGTCGCCGGCGCACCGGTAGCGACTAGCCATTCCGCCGTGGACGAGAGGTAGGACCTCGGACCTTGGGATGGCGGTGCTCTCCGGATCCACCGGTGACGACGGTCGGTGATCCTTCCTCCTCCTCTAAACTCGTTCTTTATTGGAGCAACTTATCGACCCGGCCGTCCCATCCAAAGGGACATCGACGTCGTTGAAGAAGACCAGCAGCCACCTCATCCAGGGTGGGCTCACATCAATTCATGGGTATTCGATGGAATACCCATTATTTTGGACAAAAAAATTATATATATAGTGTTTTTGTGTATATGTATGAAATTAGAAAAATAAAATAAAACTAACACTCAATCCGAAAGGGAAAGAAGCCCAACCTCGAGTAAATTTGTGCAACTTCCCTCTATCTCGGATGGCCCAACAGGCCCATTTGGCCTAGTCCACCAATTTTCGCCAATTCGTCGTGCACTCGCTCCCCAACCGCTGTCATTAACCCCTGTCTCCTGTCCCCTCGTGGCCTTGCCGCTGACTCTCATCTCCCGTCCGCCGCTCCCGATCCGCTACTGCTGGTCGTGCGCGGTCCCGTCATCCGGCCATCCCGGGAACCCAACTCCCGAGCTCCTCTAGCCGTGCGCCCCACCCTAGCCTAGCAGCCCTGCGTCCCACAAGGCGCCAGCGCCTTGCGCCGCTTGACCTGGCGCCCGGTCGCCGGGCAGGTGCAGCCCCGTGCAGCCCAACCTCCCGTGGCCCGCACTGCAGGCTGCCACTACTGGCCACTGCCCGGGCCCCGTGCAACTTGAAGTTGAAGGTAAGAAATTTTAAACCTAATATTTGAAACTGATTTGCTGATGGATGTCTTGATAATTTGAAATTGATTTGCCGATGGATGTATAGTTATTTGCTATTGTTTTTAATGAATTGTGATTTAAATGATGTTAATTTTAGGTGTGAATCATGAAGAGGAAGAACAGAAACACCACTGGTGCTAGTTAGTGAAGGGAAGGTTTCTAGGCATGACAAGTTGTTTATAACTTCGCAAATTTCTATGTATCATGGAAGTGTTTGGTTTGAAAATTGTAATGCAAACGAAAATAGAATCATAACACAGTGGAATCAATTATGGGATCAATGATTACAGGTTTTGTTTAGTTCGGTGTTTGTAATGGAATCGGAAAATTGCGGACGCAAGAACATCCGAGCTTGAGGTCGCCATGAGCGTTAGCTAGGACAGCAGCCAAAATTGATTCGAGTTGCCACCGTGATGAATAGTTGACTCTATGATAGGAATCGATTTGACGTGATCTTCGTTTCCATGGCCGACCCCGAGACAACCTCAACTAGCCGGCTCCGCTGTTCTCGCCACCGGCCCGCCACTCTAATCTACGATTCATCGATATGGTCCGCCTCGCCATGCCGCCGACATCGCAACATTTACCTCATCTTCTTCCTCGGACCGCCCTTTTGACTTCCTCTATAAGTTCCTCCTTGCCGTGACCGCCGCCACCGCACCCACGTCGTTGACTTCATCTCGCCGCCGACGAAAGTGGACCTTCGCTATAGAAAGTGGAGGAGAGCGTGTAGAGCTACTCAGCTCACTGCTGGAGAGGCCGATGTGGAATCTATTGAGGACGAAACTCTTGAATCGATTGAGGTCGACGAAGCTCTCTCGAGTCTCCGACTCGTATGAGATCTGATTACGGTCGTGGAAGGAGGGATTGAGATATGAATAGACCGGTATCTCATTACGCTGCGTCCGATTCCGGTCCACACCTAAACAAACACGTTTAAGGGTATCACATACCGGAGGTAATTCGATTCCGTTACAAATCGCTGAAACAAACACTTCCCATATTTTTTATAAACTTCACATTGGTGTTTATAAATTTGTAGGTATGACACTCGTTTATAAACTTTTCAAAGTGGTGCTTGTTCTCCCGGTGCTTGAGAGGATCGTTTCTATAATGAATTTTATCAAAAACAAGCTAAGAAGCAAGATCGAGCAAAAGTATTTGAATGGTTGCTTGATCACATTCATTGGAAAGGAATTCTTCTTGCTAGCTAAGAATGAGGACATCATCAATTATTTTTAGAGTATTAAGAATCGCAAAGTCAATCTATAATTTTAAGCCCTTTTTTCATTTTCCTATTTATTTCACGTATTGAAACATGGATACAATGACCATTTAGTATATTTTTGTGCTAGTACTTAGTCGTGCATTATGAAAACATAATTTAGGCTGTCAATTTTTTTTGTTGAGTGTTCCAAATTTTGAATACCCATGGCTCAAATCTTGGGCCCGCCACTGACCTCATCCGAAACAAAAACAAGCCGTCGCCGTCGAGTTGGTGGATTCGCCCCTAAGACCAAGAGCCAACCCCGACATCGGCTGCTGCATCCTGTGAGCCATGACTAGATGATTTAGGACTGAAGTATTAAACTACTAATGGTGAATGTTGAAGTGCTAATGTGAGCCATGACTAAAAACCTTGAGTTATTGGCTTATTGCTATTGCTGGAATGCTGGATGTGCATATTTACTGCTGTTATGTTTTTGGAAAAAATTATGGTCCCTGGTGGGTATGGGTACTCGATGGGTTTTGTTCACCCAGTGACTGTGGGTCTGGGTTTAATTCTTTACCTGTGGCTGTTAGTAGAGTCTCTAGCGGGAGAATTATATTGTGTGGAGGTGGGTCTGAGGAGGTAAAACTTAGTAGATTTGTACCCGGTGCCATCCGCTGCATACCTTGTGCTCTCCGAAGAAGCAGAAATTTATTGCTGATTCTTTTGTTCATCAAGATTATAGAGCTGTTAATTCATATATTTGGATTCATAAACTCGCTTGGTGCTTCACTTGCTACGTCACTCAAATATACCCGGTCATCATTTATATTTCAACTATCTAACTAGTATGATATAAAAGTCAACGTAAAATTATTTTTTCATAAGCATATTGAATTGCCGTTTGATCCATCATCATTTTATTTCGATGGATTAGTTTTGTTGGTAAAATTGAGCGACATACATGGATCCAAAGAGACATCCAATAGAGCATAATGATTTCATTTCTTGGCAACTGCACCTCCGGACATCCGCACCATTAAATCCCAACGCACCTTCACATCCGCACCATTAAATCCCGATGCATGATCTCGAGATATGTGTGGTGTGTGGCATTTGACTGTGAGTAATTCAGTTGTATTTGATTTTTTATTCCTATGTATAAGACACAAATCAGTGTAGGACAATGATGCTGGTTGTTGTTGACCAGCCTGTACACTTCACCCAACATAAGAATAGAGGTGTGCTTTTACCTTTGTGACCTTTTGAATTTCGAAATCACACTGTTGCGATGATTTATTTTCTTAAACCAACCGTTTGGATTTGAATCTTAAAAGACATTTTAGAACCAGATTTGAGAATCTGATTATGTTCTTGCTGTACATAATAAGTGGTGTTTTGTACCACTAGATTGCTCTTTTCTATCCTACCAGTTCTTTAGTTTTTCTTTTTTTATGCCAGCAATAGATGAACAATAAATTCATTGTTATACCCCTTCATTGTTATACCCCTTATGTACACATTATGGATTAGCAAACCCGGGATTATACCATCTAAATTAGATCAACTATATAATTTGTCCCTTTTTATTACATTTTATACAAACGAAGAGAGGTGCACACAGGAACACCTGGCGAAGAGAGGCGCATTAGCCTAATAAGACGTCAAGGACCGCAACCGGCGTCGTTAATCTACTAACAAAAGAAGGCGGATCCTAGCTGGGATCCGCCCTGGACTCCGTCGTCCGGTGCCATCCCGTCCCGCCACCGTCCCGTCCCGTCGCTTCACGTGGCGCATGCTCGTAGCACGAGCCGTCACCGAAGGAGGAGCCGAAGCCGCCGCCGCCGGTGGTGCCGCGGGAGGAGGAGCATCCGAAGCCGCGACCACATGATCCGGAGCCGCTCGAGCAGGAGCGTCCACCGCCGCCGCCGCAAACTAAATTATTAAATATTGTGTTAAGAAAATGCACTTAAAATATCAAATTAACTAAAGATTAAAGGAAATGCTTAAAAAGAATTTAAATAAGAGAAAATAATGTGTTTAACATTTTCTATTACTTAAACATCATAAATAAAGATTTATAGAAGTTCCCTGAAATTATTTTGCTTGGTAAAAATAATTACAAGAAATAAACAAAACTTCTTTTGTTAATTTATCTATGATTTTTTTTAATCCGAAATTAATTTGGAATTTCAACCTGGACTTAGTAGGAAATGTGCCTAAAATGCTTTCATTTACGCCCTGATTTTTCGTAGAATTTTCTCGAGCATTGGAAGGTCACTTTTTAATTTTTCAAAAGTTGAGGGGTTTTTGTAAAAATACCGAGCTCGGCCTACGAGCCGGCTCTCTTCTTTCTCTCCTCTCTCTCGTGCGCTCGGCGCCGCCCGTGGCAGGAACCGCCTCCGGCCAGGTCGCCACGCCACCCCGCCACGCAGAGCTTGGCAACACGCAGCGGCTTGCCTATTGCCGCTTCGGCGAGGATAAAAGCCCTGCCCGGCCTTACCTTCTCCCTCCTCTCTCATTTTCTCCCCAACCCTACCGCCATTGCCACTCCTCTGTCATCACCGACGCCGGCCCGCTCCGGTGACTCTCCGTCCAAGCCACCACCCCGGAAGCTCCGCAAAGGTCCAGCGAAGCTCCTCGTCCCGTTCAATTAGCTTGAGCCGCCTTGCTCCGTCGTGGCGAGCTCATCTTCTCCTCTCGCGACGTCACCGTCGTTCCTCCGCCGCAAACTCCGATTCGTGCTGTCTCGGTGAGCCTCTCAACCATCTCCTTGTTCATGCGGGTGCGCAACTCATTGCTCTAGGCTCTTGGTTGCTCATCCTTGAGTTTGTTCCACGGGGAGCCGCGGAATCGTCGATCTTCCCCACGTCCGGTCGCCGCCGTCCGCCACCCTCACGGTGAGCTCTACCTTCCGACCTTGCTCATGCTGCTAGGAACCCTCGACGAGCTTGCTTTTGTTCCGTAGATGCTTTCCGTAGCTTTTTCCCCAATTTTTGGGTGCTCGAGGCGAGCTTCGCACCACACCGGAGCGCCGCCGCGTCTCGGTCTTCGCCGCCGGCGTGCTTCGGGCGAGCTCATGCTACTTTGGTATCGCTCGTTGAGTTCGCCATGTCGAGTAGATCGCGTAAGTAGTCTCGCGGCGTGGTTTAGGGCACCGGCGGCCAACTCCGGTGGCCGCGCCGCCGTGGCGGTGCCACACCGCGGGCCACACGCGCGGGATCGCGTGTGGCCACGTGGGGATCTCGGTGTGGGCACTCGTGGCCTAGTGTGTGGCACAAAATAGGTTTTTAATTTTCGAAAATTCATAGAAAATTCAATAAAAATCAGAAAAATGTGAAACCAATTTTGTTAGACTTAGAAAAATAAGATCTATCTATTTATGAAATAAAATATCTATTTTAGGCATTTTTATTTCATAGATAATAATTAATCACATTCTTTGATTATTAAAAGCTATTATTTTATGCTAATTAAATGTTTAATGTAAGAAAATAATTTAATTAAATGAAGGAGATACTGCAGACGAAAGTAATTATGGAAATTATTTCTTAAAATTAAACTTAAACATTATCATTTCATGTGATTCCAAATTATTATCTTATGTACTATCATATGTCATCTAAGTAAGGATTAATTATTGATTAATAAATTGGATTACTTATTATTTAATAAACCTAAGTAAAAAGTAACTAATGAACATAATTAATTATTAATAAAGGGATGTGATTAATTAGTAATTAATGACCATGATTAAGCATTAATTAATGAGTATAATGAATTGTTAATTATTGAGTAATAAGCATGCTTAATTATAAATTGTTAATTAACAAATATGATGAATTATTAATTATTAATTATTAATTGTTAATTACTGAACAAAATTAATCACTAATTATTAGTTGATGAACATAATTAATACCCTCTTTGCATAATCATATCGTGTTCATTCATGCATGCATGATTGTGATTCGCAACGCATTGCTCGGTCGACCTAGGTTCCGAGGTGATCGAGGTTCCACCCGAGGTCGAGGTAGGCGAAGGGAATCTCGAAGTCGACCCACACACCGAGGAAGCTAACCCCGAGTCGCATCAAGGCAAGCCCCGTGCATCCTACTTATGTTTTTAAATATTTTATTTTACCACATAGTTCAGCTTATGTTTGTGCATTAGGTGCTAGGGAATGGTTGATATCATAGATGCATTTGAGATAGGTTTCCGTTTGTTTATACTATATTGGTACAGGTAGCTCAATAGAAGCTAGGCTTAATTCATAGTCGCAACGGTAGATATTTTAGGGAATCTTAAAGCATGGAGGCTTTAAGGGTTATTGTGTTGACACTAAGATGAAGAGAGTGTTAATGAAGTTGAGACCGGACGGGCCCCGTAGAAGAAAGGGCAAGACGGAGATGAGGTCTTGCAAGGTGGTAGCCCCATCCGACTCGGTCAAGGACCGTACCGTTGTCGGCTTAGTTGAACAAGTTTGAACGTACCGTACTACATGCCGGTATCATGGGCCCGAGCAAGTCGATGTACCCTACCGCCCCGGAGATGTAGCGTAGCCGCCTCTCTTTACCGGCTGTTAGTGAGAGGTTAGTCTCACGGGAGGGAGATGGGTCGGCCACGAAGGAAGTCGTGGAGTCGCCATACTCCCGGGGGAGTTGGAAATGGCTAGTCTTCTGTCCAGGTGCTATAGGGAAAAGTTTTCGTATACAATCAATGTGGTGTGTATACGTCGTGTAGTCGGGTTTTGCCAGCTGGTATAAAATCGATTCGAATCGCTATCCCTCGCAGTAATGAGTACCGCTTGTTTAGCTCGTCACATCGTAGTTAAACAACATGAGGATGAGGATGAGAGAAGGAAGGAATAATGATCTACTTTGGTTTTGTCCTGCAAAACTTGTTTGCAAAAGCTATAGACTGCAAATCTAGATGTTACTGGAGTTAATGCTGAGCTAAAACATTGAAAGTAAGGATCCACCTTTAATGCTGTTTTCGCAAAGGAGTAAACCCCACAGCCGTAAAGCCTTTGCATACTAGGCGTCGGCCTTAGCGTGCCATTTTGATCTGAGTCGATCTTGCCGAGTATTAGAATACTCGGTGGTTTGTTCGTTATCTTTCAGGGAATGAGTCGTACTATCACGACTTGTATGGTAGCTTCCTGGAAGAGGAGCAGATGTCCCGAGGAAGGTTCCCTCCAATGGGAACGTATCCCCACGCCGTGAAAGAGGAAGGACCGTGATGTACGACGGGTTCAAGTACATCACGTTGATCGTTTGATAGACTTTTGTTGTATAAAAGTACAAGTTTCCGCTCCAATACGCGTAGGATGTTAACTTCAATAATGTTATATTTCCGCTGTGCGAATGTTTATATTTTGAAAACCTGGTTGTATTATACCATGATGTATATATTCTGGCTTGTATGAGATGATGTTCTGTTGTAACTCGCTTCGTCGAGTGTCCCTCTCGTACCGATTCCCGGGTGTCCCGGAGGGGATGTCACAGACTAGTATCGGAGCGGTTCGGAGGCAACAAGTACATCATTACAAGCTTGTTTTCAAAACTTAACACGTTAGTACGTTAGAATACGAGAGAGTACGGAGCCCTATAAGGATGTAGAATAGTTAGATTTTTTACTAACCGTTCGACGTTCGGGTGTTGGGAAGTGCTAACTATTCGTCGTAGTTTTATATACTATAGTACGTATAGTTAGTCCGTCGAGCATGCGTCATGTCATATTGTGTGCTAAATAAATATTGGGGTATACTTAGCTAGTTTCATAATACTCGTATAGGTTGTACTTTTCGTTTTTCTTCCGTGGGAAGAAGTGTTTAACTAGTTTAAACAGGTTCCCTGCAGATGCCGATGACTCGCGGTAGGAAGCGTGTTCGGGAGGAGGAGGACGCACGGGCTGCACGCGTCGCGGAGCCGGAGCAGCAGATCCACCGCTTGGAGTTGCGGACGCGAGCCGGGACCGACGGATAGGCACTTGGAAGAACCGTCGCCGAGTGGATCGGCGGGAGGTACGGAGGTCCCACGCCAGGATCGCCGAGCTGGAGGAGCAAGCCGGTGGAGGTTACCCAGGACCGTGACGGTTTTCATGGGGCGGCCATAGCGTTGGACGCGCAGCTGGCCACGGTCACCGCACGATGAGACGCCGCTCACGAGGCCGACGAGGCGCACTTGGCGTAGTTGGCGGGAATGCACCGGAAGAGAGGGTGACTTTCTCGGACTTCTTATCGGTTTGCCCCCGGTCTTTTCGGATGCGGGTGAACCATTGGAAGCCGACAACCGGCTTCGCACCATTGAATCGAAGCTGGAGTTGTTTCTATGCACCGATCGCCAGAAGACACTCTTCGCTTCCCAAGCAATTGCAAGGATTTGCTGGAGCATGGTGGGCCAACTACAAGGCGATGTTCCCTCCAAGGCATCAAGTTTCATGGGCCGAGTTCA
Source organism: Chloris gayana (assembly GCA_031894775.1). Classification (NCBI taxonomy): domain Eukaryota; kingdom Viridiplantae; phylum Streptophyta; class Magnoliopsida; order Poales; family Poaceae; genus Chloris; species Chloris gayana. The sequence continues at coordinate 29,872 of JAUNZO010004474.1, read as the reverse complement.
CCAAAGCCTTCAGGGAGCACCATATTCCGGAAGGTTTAATGAACCGAGAAGAGGAAGGAGTTCCCGTCATCGAATCAAGGTGGCATGAATGTGCATACCTACTCTCGGGTATTCAACCGTCTTGCTCAATATGCTCCCGAACATGTGGACACGGATGCCAAGAAAAAGAATCTGTTCAAGGAAGGAATGAGTACCAAGCTGCAGTCACGCCCGGTGCTAAACAAGACCGATAGCTTCAATGACTTTGTGAGTGATGCTATCGCGTTGGAAGATTCTATCCGCCTTCATCGGACGGAGAAGAATAAGAAAAGGCCGGTTGCTTGGACAAGGAAGTGGCGGACCATCGAAGTACAGAGCTAGTCTATACTCGCACCATCGAGTCGGCGCTACCAAGCATACGCCTTCTCGTCCAAATTACTATCGGCAGTCTCGACCACCCCAATAATCTCAGCAGCAGCGGTCGAAAAATATCGTCCGCCCTATCGCAGCAGAATACTCGGAATCCCGGACCGGTGAATCAAGCACCGCAGCGGAATGGACCGCCGTGTTTCAATTGTGGCCGTCCAGGATATTATTACCGCAGCTTGTCCATATCCTCGAAGGCACCATATGCACCTAGACCTCAAGGACAACCGCAAAATCAGCCAAGAGCACAGTGCCAAGAATGCTCAAGTGAAGACTAGCCGTGCAAACTTCACCACGGCCGAGGAGCTACCCGAAGGAGGACAAATCTTAGCGGGTATGTTTTCTATCGCTGATCATCCTCGCTATGGTTTTATTTGGTTCGGGAGCCACGCATAATTTCATTAGCAAGTCATATGTTGCTAAGCATCGCATCATGCCATCCAAGTTGCTATGCGCTCATATTATTCCAACACCTAGGGGTAAAATTCTTACAAATGAAGAAGCTGCCAATATGCCATTAAAATTGGGTAGCAAGGTTTATCCCACATCATTAATCATACTAGATGGGCAAGGGTTAGATGCAATTATTGGCATGCAATGGATGGATTTTCATAAGACAAGATCTGGATATAGCATCTCGAGCCGTATATTTGAACTCTCATGTTCATGGTCGAGATTGCTTACTCTTAACTCTTCCCCAAACTATGTTGTCAATGGTTAATAAGGTTATAGGTAAGAGTCCTGGAGGATATACCCATAGTCCGTGAGTATCCGGATGTCTTTCCAGTACGATTTGCCGGGACTACCGCCGGATCGAGCAGTAGAGTTTAAGATAGAATTACAGCACTGGAACAAGCACCGATATCAATGAGGCCGTACCGGATGCCACCAAATGAGCTGGCGAGTTGAAGGTGCAATTAAAGGAGTTATTAGACAGGGGATATATTCGTCCAAGTTCATCACCATGGAGATGCCCAGCCTTGTTCGTGAAGAAGAAGGATAAGACATCGAGGTTATGTGTGGATTATAGACCTCTGAATTCGGTTACCATCAAGAACAAGTACCCTCTTCCGAGGATTGATATCTTGTTTGATCAATTGATGGGAGCCAAAGTCTTCTCTAAGATAGATCTTCGCTCAGGATATCATCGATTAAGATAAGAGCCGAAGATATATCGAAAACCGCATTCTCCATAAGATATGGACTTTATGAATACTTGGTGATGTCTTTTGGATTGACTAATGCACCAGACACATTTCATGTACCTCATGAATTCCGTATTCATGCCGGAGTTGGACAAGTTTGTCGTGGTATTCATTGACGACATCTTGATCTACTCCAAGTCGGAAGAGGAGCATGCCAATCACTTAAGGATTGTGTTGCAACGGCTAAGGGATCACCGACTATACGCCAAGTTTAGCAAGTGTGAGTTCGGCTAAAGGAAGTGCCGTTCCTAGGTCACGTGATATCAGCCGAAGGAGTGGCCGTTGACCCAAGCAAGGTACAAGAAGTACTAGATTGGAAGCCACCGAAATCGGTTTCGCAAATCGAAGTTTCTTAGGATTGGATGGTTACTATAGAAGGTTTATTCCCAACTTCTCAAAGACCGCCAAGCCGAGGACTAAACTATTGGAAAAGGATAAGAAGTATGAATGGACCAAAGAATGTGAAGAAGCTTTTCAAACATTAAAGAAGTTGTCGACAACAGCCCCAAGTACTCGCTCAGCCGGATCCGACAAAGCCTTTCGATGTGCATTGTGATGCATCGGGAACAGGACTCGGATGTGTTCTAATGCATTAAGGTCGAGTGATCGCTTATGCCTCTCGACAACTTAGGCGTCATGAGGAACACTATCCTACACATGATATGGAACTAGCAGCTAGTGGTTCTTGCATTGAAGAGCTGGAGGCATTATCTCTTGGGTAATTTGGTTCATTTATACACCGACCATAAGAGCCTTAAGTACATCTTCACTCAAGCGGATTTGAATATGTGTCGACGAAGGTGGCTAGAGTTAATCAAGGATTATGAGCTGGAGATTCACTATCACCCGTGCAAGGCAAACGTGGTAGCCGATGCTTTAAGTCGCAAGGTTTATTGCAATAATCTCACAAGCACAACTCATGATTGAAGCATCTTCACTGGAAGGTAATGAGCCGAATCTTCGGATCATTTCGTATGGAACTTTGACTAATTTAGCTCTTATTCCTACCATACGTGAAGAAGTGGTAGCAGCTCAACGGAAGAGTGTTGGTATGGAGCACATAAGGAGACGACTCAAGAAAGGCGAAGTTAAATGCTTCGGAGAGGATGATGAAGGAGTTATTTGGTTTAAGAATCGATTGGTAGTGCCAAAGGATCTATCACTTCGCAAAAAGATCATGGATGAAGCACATACGTCTAAATACTCAATTCATCCTGGAACCAACAAGATGTATCAAGATCCGAAGCAAAGATTTTGGTGGACGCGCATGAAGTGGGAAATAGCCAAGTATGTGAATGCGTGCGATGTCCGCCGACGAGTCAAAGCCGAGCACTTGAAGCAAGCAGGTCCATTGCAACCCTTCAAGCATTCCGGAATGGAAATAGGAAGATATCGGCGTGGATTTCATTGTGGGGTTACCGTTGAGCCCACGAAAACACGACTCTATCCGGATTATTGTGGACAGAGTTGACGAAGTCAGCTCACTTCATACCGAGTACATACTCGGTACATCTGCAGAGAAGTATGTAGAGCTGTACATCGCTCGCATTCTCTATCCGGATGGAGTGTCGAAGACCATTATATCGGATAGAGGAACGCAGTTTGTTTCCGATTTTGGGAGCAACTACATGAATCATTGGGAACAAGACTAATACGAAGCTCGGCGTATCATCCTCAAACAGATGGACAGACAGTAAAGTATCAATCAATATCTCGAGGATATGCTACGAGCCCGTGTCTTGACCTATGGTAAAGATTGGGAGAAATGTTTACCGTTGGCGAGTTCTCATACAACAACAGACTATCAAGAGAGTGCCGGAATGTCACCGTTCCAAGCTCGTATGGATGTAGTTGCCGCACACCTCCGAATTGGTCCGAGAGTGGAGAAAGAGTAATCTTCGGACCTGACCTAGTAAAGGATGCGAGAGGAACAAGTACGTCTCATTCAGCAGAATCTCAAGAGAGCTAAGTCTCGACGGATCGGCTATGCCGATAAAAGACGTCGAGAGTTGGTATTCAAAGTGGGAGATCAAGTTTATCTTCGAGTATCTCCTACCAAAGGTGTTCAAAGGTTTGGAATCAAGGGCAAGTTAGCACCACGATACATCGATCGTTTCCAATCCTGGAACGATGTGGAGCTGTGGCATATCGATTGGAGTTGCCAGCCCACTTGTCGGGTATACATAATATATTCCACATATCTCAACCGAAGAAGTGTTTGAAACCACCGGTGGATATACCGACAAGCTGAGGTGGAACAATTCATGACCAGATTTAACATATCACGAACGTCCGGTCAAAGTTCTCGACACCAAGGATTGAGTGTCTCGACATAGGACCATCAAGTTTTACAATATTCAATGGAGTAATCACTCGTAAGCTGAAGCTACTTGGGAGCAAGAAGAGTTCCTCCGATCTAACTATCCCGAGTTCTTTAGCACTATCGTCTAGTCGCTTCGATCGTGAATCTCGAGACTAGATTCCTGTAAGGGGGAGGGTCTGTAACAATTCTCGTAAATAAATGCATTTCATGTCATTCATGAGCATGTCATCATATTGCATTTATGAAATTATTAAATATTGTGTTAAGAAAATGCACATAAAATATCAAATTAACTAAAGATTAAAGGAAATGCTTAAAAAGAATTTAAATAAGAGAAAATAATGTGTTTAACATTTTCTATTACTTAAACATCATAAATAAAGATTTATAGAAGTTCCCTGAAATTATTTTGCTTGGTAAAAATAATTACAAGAAATAAACAAAACTTCTTTTGTTAATTTATCTATGAATTTTTTTAATCCGAAATTAATTTGGAATTTCAACCTGGACTTAGTAGGAAAAGTGCCTAAAATGCTTTCATTTACGCCCCTGATTTTTCGTAGAATTTTCCGAGCATGGGAAGGTCACTTTTTAATTTTTCAAAAGTCAAGGGGGTTTTTGTAAAAATACCAAGCCTGGGCTACGAGGCCGGCTCTCTTCTTTCTCTCCTCTCTCTCCCGCGCTCGGCGCCGCCGTGGCAGGAACCGCCTCCGGCCAGGTCGCCACGCCACCCCGCCACGCGAGAGCTTGGCAACACGCAGCAGCTTGCCCAGTGCCGCCTCCGGCGAGGATAAAAAGCCCCGCCCGGCCTTACCTTCTCCCTCCTCTCTCATTTTCTCCCCAACCCTACCGCCATTGCCACTCCTCTGTCATCACCGGCGCCAGCTCGCTCCGGTGACTCTCCGTCCAAGCCACCACCCTCGAAAGCTCCGCAAAGGTCCTGCGAAGCTCCTCGCCCCGTTCAATTAGCTTGAGCCGCCTTGCTCCGTCGTGGCGAGCTCATCTTCTCCTCTACGACCTCACCGTCGTTCCTCCGCCGCAACCTCCGATTCGTGCTGTCTCGGTGAGCCTCTCAACCATCTCCTTGTTCATGCGGGTGCGCTACTCATTGCTCGTAGGCTCTTGTTTGCTCATCCTTGAGTTTGTTCCACAGGGAGCCGCGGAATCGTCGAACTTCCCCACGTCCGGCCGCCACCGTCCGCCACCCTCACGGTGAGCTCTACCTTCCGACCTTGCTCATGCTGCTAGGAACCCTCGACGAGCTTGCTTATGTTCCGTAGATGCTTTCCGTAGCTTTTTCCCCAATTTTTGGGTGCTTAGGAGAGCTTCGCACCACACCGCAGCGCCGCCGCGTCCGGTCTTTGCCGCCGGCGTGCTTTGGGGCGAGCTCATGCTACTTTGGTATCGCCGTTGAGTTCGCCATGTCGAGTAGATCGCGTAAGTAGTCTCGCGACGAGGTTTAGGGCACCGGCGGCCAACTCCGGTGGCCGCGCTGCCGTGGCGGTGCCACACCGCGGACCACACGCGCGGGATCGCGTGTGGCCACGTGGGGATCCGGTGTGGCCACTCGTGGCCCAGTGTGTGGCATAGAATAGGTTTTTAATTTTCGAAAATTCATAGAAAATTCAATAAAAATCAGAAAAATGTGAAACCAATTTTGTTAGACTCGGAAAAATAAGATCTATCTATTTATGAAATAAAATATCTATTTTGGGCATTTTTATTTCATAGATAATAATTAGTCACATTCTTTGATTAATAAAAGCTATTATTTTATGCTAATTAAATGTTTAATGTAAGAAAATAATTTAATTAAATGAAGGAGATACTCGTACACGAAAGTAATTATGAAAATTATTTTCTAAAATTAAACTTAAACATTATCATTTCATGTGATTCCAAATTATTATCTTATGTACTATCATATGTCATCTAAGTAAGGATTAATTATTGATTAATAAATAGGACTAATTATTAATTAATAAACCTAAGTAAAAAGTAACGAATGAACATAATTAATTATTAATTAAGGAACGTGATTAATTAGTAATTAATGACCATGATTAAGCATTAATTAATGAGCATAATCAATTGTTAATTATTGAGTAATAAACATGCTTAATTATAAATTGTTAATTAACAAATATGATGAATTATTAATTATTAATTATTAATTGTTAATTACTTGAACAAAATTAATTAGTAATTATTAGTTGATGAACATAATTAATACCCTCCTTGCATAATCATATCGTGTTCATTCATGCATGCATGATTGTGATTCGCAACGCATTATTGGTCGACCTAGGTTCCGAGGTGATCGAGGTTCCACCCGAGGTCGAGGTAGGCGAAGGGAATCTCGAAGTCGACCCACAAACCCCGACTCGTATCAAGGCAAGCCCCGATGCATCCTACCTATGTTTTTAAATATTTTATTTTACCACATAGTTCAGCTTATGTTTGTGCATTAGGTGCTAGGGAATGGTTGATACCCTAGATGCATTTGAGATAGGTTTTCGTTTGTTTATACTATATTCGGTACAGGTAGCTCAATAGAAGCTAGGCTGAATTCATAGTCGCAACGGTAGATGTTTTAGGGAATCTTAAAGCATGCGAGGCTTTAAGGGTTATTGTGTTGACACTAAGATGAAGAGAGTGTTAATGAAGTTGAGACCGGACGGGCCCCGTAGGAGAAAGGGCAAGACGGAGATGAGGTCTTGCAAGGTGGTAGCCCCGTCCGACTCGGTCAAGGACGGCTTAGTTGAACAAGTTTGAACGTACCGTACTACATGCTGGTATCATGGGCCCAGCAAGTCGATGTACCCTACCGCCCCAAAGATGTAGCAGAGCCGGCTCTCTTTTACCGATCGTTAGTGAGAGGTTAGTCTCACGGGAGGGAGATGGGTCGACCACGAAGGAAGTCGTGGAGTCGCCATACTCCCGGGGAGTTGGAAATGGCTAGTCTTCTCGTTTAGTGCTAGAGGAAAAAGTTGTCGTGTATGATCGGTGTGGTGCGTATATGTCGTGTAGTCGGGTTTTGCCAGCTAGTATAAAATCGACTCGAATCGTTGTCCCTCGTAGTAATGAGTACCGCTTGTTTAGCTCGTCACATCGTAGTTAAACAACATGAGGATGAGGATGACGGAAGGAAGGAATAATGATCTACTTTGGTTTTGTCCTGCAAAACTTGTTTGCAATAGCTATAGACTGCAAATCTAGATGTTAATGAACTTAATGCCGAGCTAAAACATTGAAAGTAAGGATCCACCCTTTAATGCTGTTTTCGCAAAGGAGTAAACCCCACAGCCGGAAAGCCTTTGCATACTAGGCGTCGGCCTTAGCGTGCCATTTTGACGGGTCAGTCTTGCTGAGTATTAGAATACTCAGTGGTTTGTTCGTTATCTTTCAGGGAATGAGTCGTACTATCACGACTTGTATGGTAGCTTCCCGGAAGAGGAGCAGTGTCCCGAGGGAGGTTCCCTCCAATGGAAACGTATCCCCACGCCGTGAAAGAGGAAGGACCGTGATGTACGACGGGCTCAGTACATCACGTTGATCGTTTGATAGACTTTTGTTGTATAAAAGTACAAGTTTCCGCTACAATACGCGTAGGATGTTAACTTCAATAATGTTATATTTCCGCTGTGCGAATGTTTGTATTTCGAAAACCTGGTGGTATTATACCATGATGTATATATTCGGCTTGTATGAGATGATGTTCTGTTGTAACTCGCTTCGTCGAGTGTCCCTCTCGTACCGATTCCCGGGTGTCCCGGAGGGGTTGTCACACCAACGCGTTCAAGCCGCCGCCAAATCTAGGAGGCGGCGGAGGTGCCGGAGCCGCCGGAGGAGGAGGCGTCGGGCGGCTGCTTGGCGAGGCGTTAGCGAGGACCAGCGCCCGCTAGCCCTCGGAGCGCCGGTTGCTCCTGTTGTGACACCCCTACCTTGCAAAGCAACAGGGATTGTCGCACGGGTCCACCTCGGGAGACATTCGACGAAGCGTACGTCATTGCACATACACCAATAATACATTCACAGCTTACATAAACATTATAAGGTACATGAGTGGCATATTTTACATATGATGTTCAAGTCATTACAATACATAGAGTTTGAAGTTGAATTACAATACATTAATTGACATGAACGAAAGTGTAAAGATAGTATCGATGATAGATGAACTTAAAAGAAACCACGTCAGCCCATAGACACGCCTCACTCCCGAGTCGATGACGAGGAAACCCACTCTACGGTTCATTCCTTGGGTTCCTCACCTTGCCGCACAAACTTGCCACAATAATCACAATAGTCGGGCTGTGACACTCCCGAAAAACATTAAATCGACAAACCCCGAGTATCTCATATACTCCGCAAGTCTTATCCGACAAAATGGTTATAGAACCGGCTCCTAATATGCAGGGGCTGACCGGGCTTGCTGGAATTAGCCGAAAACAGCACCTATGTATAGGTCTATTTTCATGTTTTAGCCATATTAAGAGGGTTATAGCATAATCGTAACATTATTGAGCAAGACTAGCAAACATGGTTGCAATAAAAATATTACGTACTTCAAAAACAACAAGTATAATATCCATATTCTCTTTATTACTACGATGCAATCTGCTCGAGACAAGTGATACTCAATCACTCGCGAGGGACGGCGATATATATCGATTTACATCCCGTAGGAGAAACCCAAATGCAGGACGTACGCGTCACTTAAGAACACGTATGGCCACTTTTCACGACATCACCTTAGATATGAGCCGAGTCCACCCTCCGAGTGTATGTCCCCCTTATAACCACAGCTTGTCGGGTTCAAGGAATAAACCACACACCCTCCATCTACTCACAAACCCGTGTATCCACCTTGTCCGACACATAACACAAAGGGTGGAGAGACCGTCCAACACTACGACTCTCAAGTTACATCAGTTTACCAACTCTCAAACGAAGGTATGCATTTGGTACACAACTCAATACTTGCTCGCGGAGTCACAACGAACGGTCCTCAACCGACATGCACGGGGCTATGGCGAGCAAGTTCCTACACATGCACTTTCCCGTACGGTCTCCAATTATATTCATGTGAGGGTAACAATATTTGAATCCTCTACGGAGAGGTCACCAAACCGCTCGGTGTTGCTACCGATGACTCCATTAAGCATAACCATTCTAGCGAAAAGGATTATACCTATCCAATAACCGTAGGTATAGGGATCATACTGCAACTAGGGTTGCGATCAACTCCTAAACATAATGCACATTACATAACATAGACATACGTGAATAAAAACCCGAAACTTAAGCATATGTTATGCACCGAGGCTTGCCTTGTGATGGGTCGAAATTAGCACTCGTCAACCACGTTCAATTCAGCGGGCTGCTCCTCGTAATTTCCTTCTTCGGTCCGGGTCCCTATATGAATGCAATGTATGATGTGAGCATCGATGAATACATAGAAAAACAGCTCATGGAACTTTCTCAATAACTACCTAGTATAACAATATGCTCATGACATGAACATGGTTATGCAAGAAAGAAGGTGCTTGAATATGGAGGAGAAATCATTCTTTAATTCAAGGGTACAAACTTCTAATTAAATAAAATATAGATAAAGCAACATAAAATTGTAGCCTTAGGTTAACATGAAATATGACCATAGCAATTAATTAGTGTATAACTTGCTAATGTGCTATATGGCAAATATGAGTATGACCGAGGATGCATCGAAGATAACACTTATACTACCTTACAGCCATGTATAGTGTCGTATACTTACCGTACGGGTATACAAATGATAAAAGAATGAATAACTAGAGATACGGGGACAAATCAATGAAGATAAGATCGGCGGAGAGGGCCCACGAGTGGTCCCCGACCAGTATGGAATAACACAAGATTCCATATGCCGGTATGGAAATAAGACGGGCGTCAAGACCGACATATGATGACTTGAGCAACAAGTAAAGGAGCAATTTGTAGTCCGTTAGGACTCGAATTAATAAGGAAAGCTTAGAGATAGAGCTTCCGAATATGTCATCCATGTAATCGACTAGGACTCGTATGTAACCCTAGCTCTCTCGAATATATAAGGCGGAGCAGGGACCTCCCGAAAACTCTCTCGACAACTCGCAATTAGCAATCTGCTAAAGGCAATACATAACACACAGGACGTAGGGTATTACTCTCCATTGAGAGGCTCGAACTCGTTTAAAATATCGTGTTCTTGTGTGTTCTGTGTGTTGCACCATCGAATTCCACGCTTGAGAGGGACCGGGTAGTAGTAGTGCCGAGTTTAAGACTCGACATTTGGTGCGCCGGTAGGGGTCCCGACGAGTTTCCAACGAGTTCGATGGCTTCTTCGTTCGATGTCGAGTTCGCGCCCGGCTTCAAGATCCGCTTCAGGTCCCTCGACTTCGGCCGATTCCACCGGAAAGCTACGTTTGATGAATCCGATTCGCGATCCGGCCCAGCCTTCGAAGCGCGAGCACTAGACACGATCGAAACCATATGCATGGCATCCAGCGGGATCGACGCAGCTTTAGCGCGAATCATCGGATCGCTCACGCTTCGGACCGGTACCCGGTCCGTGACAATAGGCATCTCTCTCGAGCTTGATAACGACTTCGAAGAAGGATCTCCAGCCTTCTTCCAAGTGTTTATGATCGGCCCAATTCTTGAAGAACTCACCCTCGAGGAAGCCGATGCGAAAGAGGCCGGGATGGCGAGAGAAGAAGCAAACCGTCGCCAACGTGAAGCGGACGGAACAGACGAGGAAGATCCACCTCCACGAGCTTCGACGGCGAACCCTCGCGCAAACATCGTTGGCACCGGTCAAGATGAAGAGGGCGTTCCTGTCACGGCTCGCTCGCTACTAGACCATTACCGAGCAATCTAGGGACGCGGTAGAACATTCACCAGGGTATAATAACCGACGTGGATGCCGCTGTGGATATGGGCTCCATGGAGGTTGAATTAAACGGCACTCGAGTCTTCATGTCACCGATCCACAACATTGTGGGGGTGAAACAGACTAGAGACTATTCCGGAGGAGGTGTTCAATTCGACATCGGGATTACAACGTGCTTTGATCCTGGTGGATGCGGCTACTTTGCAAGCCAACCAGCTTGTCCGAGACAGAGCTGAATCTTCTAGTCGTTCGCATTTGTATTCGGAGCGGTATGCGAGGGCCCGGTCCGAAGGAGCTTGTTCCGGAGTAAGAATCAAACGTCGACACACCTAGATCGCGGACGAGCATGAGCGCGATCCCAATCAAGATTTACGCGTACCGACCAATGGAAATTGTGACGCTCGTAATGTGCTTATTGATCGTCATCCGGAGAGAGCGGAAGAACGGCGGAGACAAGAAGAAGATGACCGACGGCGGACCGGTCATGTAGATGATCGTCCGGAGAATCCCGTTCCACCTCACCCGTCGGCAATCGGTTCGACTAGGCATGGGCCGACCGCTCGGCGCCGCCTCCGGTCGACAATCGTCCGTGCAAGGATCATCGAGGGCACGACAATCGCTCTACTCATCGTGATGATTGACCTAGAAGAGATGGTCATCGCGACCACGGAGAACGACGGGGACGCGATAATAGGAACAGAGACGGGGAGCTGCGACAAGACAACAATAATCGTGAAGCGGCGCCTCCACCGCCTCCTCCGAACAAGGCAACAATGATCGCTAAGACGGTTAGGGGCGAGAAAGCGGGATAATTGTTATTATGACTACTCGGATGAAGACAGGGATCACATCTACCGACACTACCCTAGCCGGCGTTCGCCATCACCGTTCCGGACCGGTCCGGAAGATGACGAATATTCCGTAATCCCGGTGTTTACGCGGGATCTGCGCATTTGCAAGTACCCCGGAGGATTTAAGCCCGGCCATAGACAAATATGATGGTAAAACCCCTCCTCTTAAGTGGCTCCATATGTACACTACCGCTATCCGATCGGTAGGAGGAGATACTTTTGTATTATAAACTATCTCCCGATGTGCATTGAGCAGGCTGGACGCTTGTGGTTACAATCTCTTCTAAGAAATCTATTTCCTCTTGGGGCGATCTTACTAAAATGTTCGTTAAAATGTTTCGAGCGACTTGTGAGAAGCCAGGAAACTACTTCGACCTCAACAGTCGAAGCGAAGCACGTTGAGACGCTTATAGACTTCATCGGACATTTTTGCAACAAGAAGGCCTTAATTCCCAATGTTCTTGATTAGCGAGATAATTGGCGTTCCAAGTCGGCGTCCGAAGTGAAGCATTGGTGCATAAGATCGGTAGGCGTAACCGAAATCTTACCATGACGGCGTCGAGTGCTTTAAGATAGCAGATGATTATGTTGTTGGAGAATCGAACGTGGTAATTTGCGCGGGAAGAAAGGGAAGGAGCCGAAGCACGACCAAGGCAATCGTGACATCCCCTCCGGGACACCTAGGAATCGGTACAGAGGGACACTCGACGAAGCGAGTTACAACAGTAACATCATCTCATACAAGCCGTAATATATACATCATGGTATAATACAACCAGGTTTTCGAAATACAAACATTCACACAACGGAAATATAAACATTATTGAAGTTAACATCCTACGAGTTTTGTAGCGAAAACTTGTACTTTTATACAACAAAAGTCTATCGGACGATCAACGTGATGTACTCGAGCCCGTCGCACATCACGGTCCTTCCTTCTCACGGCGTAGGGATCCGTTCCCATTGGAGGGAACCTCCCTCCGGACATTGCTCTTCTTTCGGAAGCTACCATATAAGTCGTGATAGTACGACTCATTCCCCGAAAGATAACGAACAAACCCCGAGTATTCTAATACTCAGCAAGACCGACCCGTCAAAATGGCACGCTAAGGCCGACGCCTAGTATGCAAAGGCTTTTTGGCTATGGGATTTACTCCTTTGCGAAACAGCATTAAAGGGTGGATCCTTACTTTCAATGTTTTAGCTCCACATTAAGTTCATTAGCATCCAGGTTTGCGGTCTATACTATTGCCAACAAGTTTGTAAAACAAGATCGGAATAAATCATTATTCCCTTCATTTCTCCTCATCATCATCCATGTTGATTATCTACGATGTGCCGAGCTAAACAAGCGGTACTCATTACTGCGAGGGACAGCGATTCGAATCGATTTTATACCAGCGAGCAAAACCCGACTACACGACGTATACGCACCACACCGATCGTATACGACAACTTTTCCCTCTAACACCCGACGTAAGACTAGCCATTTCCAACTCCCCGGGAGTATGGCGACTCCACGACTTCCTTCGTGGCCGACCCATCTCCCTCCCGTGAGACTCACCTCTCACTAACAGCTGGTAAAAGAGAGCCGGCTACGCTACATCTCTCGGGACGGTATGGTACATCAGCTTGCCGGGCCCATAATACCAGCATGTAGTACGGTACGTTCAAACTTGTTCAACTAAGCCGACAACGGTACGGTCCTTGACCGACTCGGACGGCGCTACCACCTTGCAAGACCTCATCTCCGTCTTGCCCTGTCTCCTACGGGGCTCGTCCTGGTCCGAACTTCATTAATACTCGTTCATCTTGGCGTCAACACATCAATCCTTAAAGCCTCCATGCTTTAAGATTCCCTAAAACATCTACCGTTGTGACTATGAATTAAGCCTAGCTTCTATTGAGCTACCCGTACCAAGATAGTATAAACAAACGAAACCTATCTCAAATGCATCTAGGGTGTCAACCATTCCCTAACACTTAATGCACAAACATAACTTAACTATGTGGTAAAATAAAATATTTAAAACATAGGTAGGATGCACCGGGGCTTGCCTTGATGGGAGTCGGGGTTAGCTTCCTGCGAGTAGGTCGACTTCGAGATTCCCTTCGCCTACCTCGACCTCGGGTGGAACCTCGATCACCTCGTAACCTAGGTCGACCAACAATGCATCGTGAATCACAATCATGCATGCATGAATGAACATGATATGATTATGCAAAGGTTTTATGTTCATCAACTAATAATTAATGATTAATTATGTTCAGTAATTAATAATTAATAATTAACAATTAATACTTCATCATATTTGTTAATTAACAATTTATAATTAAACATGTTCTTTAATAATTAACAAATGATTATGCCAATTAATTAATGCTTAATCCTAGTCGTTAAGTACTAATTAATCTTGCTCCTTAATTAATAATGAATTATGTTCCTTAGTTTCTAATTACTTAGGTTTAATAATTAATAATTAATCCTGTTTATTAAGCAATAGTAATCATTACTTAAATGACATGTGATAGTACATAGGATAATAAATTGGAATCACATGAAATGATAATGTTTAAGTTTAATTTTGGAAAATAATTTTCATAATTACTTTCGTCATGAGTATCTCCTTCATTTAATTAAATTATTTTCTTACATTAAACATTTAATTAGCATAAAATAATAGCTTTTATTAATCAAAGAATGCGATTAATTATTACCTATGAAATAGAAATGCTCAAAATAGATATTTTATTTCATCAACAGATAGATCTTATTTTTCCGAGTCTAACAAAATTGGTTTTGCATTTTTACGATTTTTATTGAATTTTCTACGAATTTTCAAAATTTGAATTATGTCATGTGCCACACCCTGGACCACAGTGGTGGCCACACGAGATCCCGCCCGTGGCCACACGCGATCCCGTGCGTGTAGCCCGCGGTGTGGCTCCGCCACTGGCGGCGATGGCACGGCGGCGCGGCCACCGGAGACGGCCGGCGTTGAGCCAAACCTCGCCGCGGACCCACCTAACTACTCTACACGAGCCGGCGAACACAACAAGCAACGATGAGCTCGCTCGAGCTACGACGGAAACACGCCGGCGGCGAGGTCCAAGCACGGCGGCAGTCCAAGCACGATGGGGAGCTCGCTAGAGCACCCAAAACTTAGGGAAAATGGTAGTGAGAGCTTCTACGCATCATGAGCAAGCTCGACCGAGGATCCGAGGAGCATGAGCATGGTCGGAGAGTAGAGCTCACGGTGGAAGTGAGGGCGGCGGCGGACCGAGCTCCGAGGAAATGACGAAATCTCGATGAACCTGCACGGCGCATGCTTTGATGAGCATACCGAGTATAGAGGGGACACTTGCGCACTCGTAGCACGAAACGGAACCAAGAATAGCTCACCGGAGAGGAAGAATCACGAGTTGCGGTGAAAGGCGACGGTGGCGACCCGCTGGAGTTGAAATTTCGAATTCGTGAAAACAGAGGGAACTCAACCGAGTTGGAGGCTTGGGTTAGCTCTAGGGTGGGGTGGCGGAGCTTGCGACGGCATTGGCTCGAATGAGGAGCGACCGGAGCGGCCTCGGCGGCGTCACTCCGCAGACGGTGGTGCAGCGGTGAGGTGAAGAGGAAAGAAGACCGGGGGATCTTTATCCGCGCCGAGGTAGCACGGGGCAAGCAGCTGCGTGGCCTCCAAGCTGCTGCGTGGCTTGGGGGGGTCGTGGCGGCCGCCGGAGGCGGTGCTGCCACGGCGGTGCTCGAGACGCGGGAGAGAGGGAGAGAAGAAGAGAGGTCGGACTCGTAGGCCGGGCCCGGTACTTTTACAAAACCCCTTCGACTTTTGAATAATTGGAAAGTGGCCTTCCCGTGTTCGGGGTGCAATTGAAATTATTTTAAACATTTTTCCTATTAAGTCCAGGTTAAGATTCCAAATTATGTTCGGATTAAAAAAACTTTATAGATAATTAACAAAAGAAGCTTTGTTTATTTCTTGTAATTATTTTTACCAAGCAAAATAATTTCAGGGAACTTTTATAATTCTTTATTGATGATGTTTAAGCAATAGAAAATGTTAAACACATTATTTTCCCTTATTATATTCTTTTTAAGCATTTCCTTTAATCTTTAGTTAGTTTGATATTTTATGTGCATTTTCTCGAACACAATACTTAATAATTTCATAAATGCAATATGATGACATGCTCATGAATGACATGAAATGCATTTATTTCCGAGAGTTGTTACAAGCAACCGATCCGGATCCAAGAACAATAAGCGCAAGGTTGATAACCTTGTCGCAGCTGTCGACTCGATCCCATGGAGGGGACCGCCTCGCACATCCTAAGAGAGGCCCAAGAGAACGACTTTCGTTTGAAGCTCTACTGGAAGGGCCTTGTATGATTCACAATGGGAATCATAAGAATAAAGAATGTTTCTTGCTAAGACCGTTTGCTTTGTTTGCGTTGAAGGTCACAAGGGTAAAGACAAGACGCGTGATGATGATGAGGATGATGAAGGAGGCTTTGAGGAACCGTCTAGAGAGGTGAACTTCATCCATGGAGGACCTAATGCATATGAGTCGAAGCGCAAGCAAAAATTAGCATTCAGGGAGGTTAATGCCATTGCTCCCGCAACTCCGGAGTATCTACGATGGTCGGAGGTGCCGATCACGTTCAGCAGAGCCGATCATCCGGAGGTCTTGCCTAAAGTCGGCGGATACCCACTTCTCTTGGCGCCAATCGTCCATAAGGTACGCTTGAAGAAAACTTTCATTGATGGGGGAAGTCTGTCTCGATATACTTTTTGCCAAAACTCGCCGAGCTTGGTCTCTCCGTGGCGAGACTTGGATCGTAGCGTTTCACCGTTTCATGGTATAATACCCAGTCGAAACAGTTATCCTTCGGGCAGATTACTCTGCCGGTGACTTTTGGGACGAAAGAAAATTACGGAAGGGAGAATATCATCTTCCAAGGGAAGACCGGCTTTGGCTAAGTTTATGTCTATACCCAACTACCAGATCTCGATGTCGAAGATGCCAGGACCCAACGGAGTCTTGTCGTTCCGGCTCGACATCAAGACCGCGTATGCTTGTGAAGTACATAGCACCGAGTTGACCACTCAAGTCAATTCGGAGGAAGAACGCCAAGAGATCGAGAGAAGCGGCGGGCGCCAGTGAGGCACGAGCGCCGCCGGAAGAAGAAGTTCCATCCAAGAAGATTGCTAAAGAGAAAGTGAAGACTCATGCGGTCGCTTCCAAGATCATTCAGCTTGATGAGACAGACCCCTCCAAGGTCACCCATATTGGGGCCAACCCGGGAGACAAATAGGAAAGCACGCTCATTCTTTTCCTCCTGGAAAATAGGGATATCTTTGCATGGCAGCCTTCTAACATGCCGGGTGTCCCTAGGGAGAAGATTGAGCATGCACTCGTTGGTGCGTCCCGATGCGAAGCCGGTCAAGTAGAAGCTCCGGAGGTGTTCCCAAGATCGCAAGGAGGCGATCAAGAAAGAGATTACTAGATTGTTAGCAGATAAGTTCATTAGGGAGGTGTATCATCTAGATGGGCTTGCCAATCCGGTTCTTGTAGCAAAGAAGAATACTAAAGAGTTAAGAATGTGCGTTGATTATACTGATCTTAACAAGGCTTGCCCTAAAGACCCTTTCACGCTGCCTCGGATCGACTAAGTTGTTGATTCGACCGTTGGTTGCGAACGCCTTTGTTTCCTTGATGCCTATTCTCGGATATCATCGGATTCCCTTATAGGTCGGGGATCGGATTAAGATTGCGTTCATTACCGCCTTTTGGAGCATATTGCTAAATAACAATGCCGTTCGATTTAAAGAATGCAGGTGCTACTTATCAACGTGGCATGCAACGTTGTCCGGATTCGCAAATTGGGAGGAACGCAGAAGCTTATGTTGACGATATAGTTGTTATATCCCGGAAAGCTGGAGATCTTTTCTCCGACCTGGTAGAGACCTTCGATAATCTGCGGAACTTTTCTATGAAGCTCAATCCTGGTAAGTGTGTATTTGGAGTTCGTTCGGAAAATTACTTGGATACTTGGTGTCGTGGCGAGGCATTGAAGCTAGTCCGGAGAAGATTCGGACAATTGTTAACATGAAACCTCCAAGTCTGTTTGAAGGATGTACGTAAGTTGATTGGATGTATGGCTGCACTTAGCCGTTTCATTTCAAGACCGGGGGTCGAGGCCTCCCGTTTGTCAAACTGCTTAAGAAGCGTGATAAGTGTGAGTGGACGGATGAGGCGCAAGCTGCATTTGATCAACTCAAGGGATATCTCATTAATCCGTCGGTCTTAGTATCGCTGGAACCTCGATGAAACCATTCAATTGTACATATCCGCAACTACTCATGTTGTGAGTACGGTATTGGCGGTTGATCGGAGGGAGGAAGGACATCCGCAATCGGTTCAACACCCAAGTATACTTTTGTCGGTGCTCGTGAAACCGGCCGACAAGACAGAGTAGTCATGATCTTGCTCGATCGTTCATCGTTCGTTCATATGAGTTCATCGTTCGTTCTTCGTTCTTCATTAATAGAAGATGAACACATATCGAATGTTCTTCGTTCGTTCATACTTGATCATCGATTACTCTTGATCTTACTTGGTTGATTGCCGTTCGTCGCTCATTCTTGAGCGACGAACGCCTTTGCATGACTTAGTGCTAGCTTTGATCCTTTCGTCGGCTTATGCTAGTTAGACTAGTGTTCTTATGAATAGGCTTCGGGTTCATCGTCCCGCAAGGGTGCTCTAGATTTACCACCATGTCGATCCGTAGGATTGGGGTGCCTCGAGGGATCTAGAGTTGTGGTTAGTGACGCCGGCATGGTGCTGGGGTTATCTACCCACCTTTGAATGTGCTTCGTGTCCCACGGTTTGTAGAGGTAGGTGACAAGAAGTGACAGCCTTGTCATTCAAAGTAATCCTCCACGTTCGGGCATGGCATAGGAGTCTAAAAGGCCGGAGTCGCGAGGCGGACCTCGCGTAAGACGGATCTCCCGATGATGCCTAGGCATTAGACGCTTGCTTGCGCTTGCATGATCTTGGATGTTAGGTAGAAGCTGCGCACTCATATGAATGTTGTATCATTAGGAGTAGTGGTCCGCTAGTCTAGTTTAGCTTTATCTAGGATTGCCTCTATCCCTTTTATTAGAGAATGCATTGCCTTGGTGTGTGTCACACTATCCTCAATTTATTGCTCCTAACCCCTGCATTGGAATGTGATTACTTCATCACTCTTTTGTAACACCATGAGCATAAGTACTCTTATCAACCATGTCTTCCTTTGGGAAAATATAAATACGATACCCTTGAATACTCTCGGGTGAAATGCTACAACGGGTTATCCGTCACGCTTGCGGATATTCATGACCCACCTTATAATACATATCTAGTACTTGTCTTTGGATGTGGATTATTTGGTTAAATAGTGCAAGTGACTTAAACCCTTGGCTCTCCCGCGGTCACGTGTTTCTTTCCGCGTGACCTTAAGAGATGCCAACAAGCATTTCCGGCGCCGTTGCTGGGGAAGACATTGGTTAATAAGAATACAATGAATGTTCATGATTACACTTGATGATGATTTAATCATTACCTTTGCGAGGCTAACCTTGATCTGTTTTCTCTTCAATGTGAAAACGAGGATAGTGCATGCGTGGATTCAACTTGCCGAAAAACTTCGTTGATAATCCCGAGTCTCTTGCGAGAAAGACTCGACCTCGCGTCGTTGTCTCTCCTCAAGAACCCACGACAAGCGAGCCCGCATCTTCCGCACCATCAACCTCAACACTCATGGCTGAAAGGACCCTTCGTGACTACTCTGCGCCCTCCGTCGCCAATGTGCCCATTGGGCCCAACGTCGACGCTGGTGCCGCAGGACTTGACATCAAGTCCAGCCTCATCACTATGGTGCAAGCCATTCCCTTTTGTGGAAAGGCCTCCAGGGACGCCAACTCTCATCTCCAACGGTTCCTGGAGATATGCAACACATCGGCCACGGCCGGAGTCAACCAAGATGCTATCGGACTTCGCTGTTTCCCCTATCCCTCCTTGGGAAGGCGAAACGGTGGTTTTATGCCAATCGTGCAAGCATTGACACTTGGGACAAATGTTCCACGGCGTTCCTCGCCAAGTTTTTCCCGATGGGTAAAACCAATGCCCTTCGTGGAAGAATTGCAAGTTTCCGACAAGCGACAAATGAATCCATGCCCGAGGCATGGGAAAGGCTTCAAGAATACATTCGGCCTGCCCTCACCATGGGATGGAGGAATGGCTCATTCTTCAACACTTCTACAACGGGTTGACACCAACAACCCGTGGACATATGGATGCCGCTGCTTGGAGGAGCCTTCTTCTCCAAAACCGTTGCCCAAGCAAAAGAACTCATAGAGAAGATGGTCTCCAATCAAGGGTGGAGCGATGATCGACTCCAAACACGCTCAAGAGGCGTACACCCTGTCAAGGAGGTGGACATGCTTGTCCGCCAAGGTTGACCTCCTCATAAAACGCTTGGATGAACACAACGCAAATGGTGGTGTTCATGCATTGGACTCACACATGACGTGTGAGGAATGCGGGAACAACGGCCACATGGGGAAGGATTGCCCCCATACCCATGAAGAAGCATTCTACATGAACAACAACAACGGGTATCGTCCAAACGGAGGACAAGGGTACAACCAAAACCGACCATCATATCAAGGAGGTAACAATTTTTACGGCTTTAACAATAATCAGCCTTCCTTGAAAGATTTGGTTTATGGCCAAGCTAAAATCAACGAATCTATCAACAAAAAGCTTGCTGCCAACGACAAAGTCTTAGAAAACATAAGCGCACAAATAGAAGGTTTCTCCTCTGCTTTCAAAAATCAGGCTGAGCTTTAATAAAATGATTGAAACCCAAGTTGCTCAGCTAGCTGCTCTTATTCCTGGTTCTAATTCAGGGAAGATCCGGGGCAACCCGAGTCTTCTTTGGAAAATGTTAATGCGGTTACCACGAGGGGAGGAAAATCCACTCGGGATCCGCCATATCCTAACCATGCGGCAAAGAAGAACGAGGAACGAACAGGAGGAGGAAAGCCCTTCTACTACCAAAGAAAAAGAAGAAGAACCGAAGCCAAGTGACGGGAAGAATGGAATTGAATTTCAAGACACAAGCTTCTTGCCATTCCCTCACAGAAACGAGGAAGCCAAAGGAGGATGAACAATTTGCTCGATTCGTCGAGACCATCCGAAGGATTCATGTCAACGTGCCATTGTTGGACATGGTGCAGGTGCCCACATATGCACGTTACCTTAAAGACATCCTCAACAACAAGAGACCATTACCCAACGAGGAAATGGTCAAGCTCACGAGAGGAGTGTAGCGCAGCTATACTCAATCGGCTTCGAGAAAAGAAGAAGGACCCTGGCTGCCCCACAATATCATGTTCCATTGGGGCACACCACTTCGACCAAGCCTTATGTGATCTTGGGGCAAGCGTCGGCGTGATGCCCAAAGAAGTCTTTGATCGTTTGAGCTACACAACCTTGACTCCTACACCAATGAGGTTGCAATTGGCGGACTCTTCGGTCCGCTACCCGCGGGAATAGCCGAAGACGTGCCGGTAAAAATTCGAGGCAACTTCATACCGGTGGACTTTGTGGTGCTTGAGATGGATATTGACAAGAACACGCCCCTCATTTTGGGACGTCCCTTCCTCGGTACCGCAAACGCCCAAATTGATGTTGGGAATGGAGAAATCCGATTCCACATCAATGGGAAGGAGGAAAAGTTTGAGTTTCAACCAAGAAAAGAACAATGCTCAATGATCAAGATCAAGTATGGGCCAAATCCCTCAAACATCCGTGAAGTTGAAGTGACGCCAAGAAAGACGGATAGTCTCATCGCCTTTTGGAAGCAACTTGACAAAATTGAGAATCCGTCATGGTACCAACCCAAGAAGCACTGCAACGGCAAGGCCGGGATTATGGGCCAAGAAGCCGGTCCTTCAAGACACAAAGCCACCTACATCAACAAAGACCAACCAAGTGTGGCAAGTGAAGAAGGTGCAGCCATCTTCATCCTCCTCTCCGGGGAAAGGGCACTGCACCACAAGGATGAAAAGAAATGGAGAAGTCCTCGCTCGCCGGACTTAAAATGGCGAAGCCCTGGCCGACGAGGATAAATCGGCATTATCTTTCGATTTCTTTTTGATTTTGTTTTCCACCACATGCATTTAAAAAAAAAAAAATAATAATAATAATAAAAACCTCCCTGCATACTCTATTTTATCACAAGAAAATTTTCATTTCATTTATTTGGATTTTCCGCCAGCATATTCGATTTTTTTTTCACTCGCCATGCATATAAAATTTGAAAACCAAAATCCTTTTACGTCCAAATTTTCCTACTTTTGTTTGAAACTTTTGGACAACCCTTGTATCCTTATACAAAACCCAAAAACAATTTTGCATGTTGGAATTTTCTCCAACACTTTTTCTCGAGATTTGATTTTTCGAATAAAGTTGAATTTGAGGCAACTTTCTTTGGATTTCTTATTGAGCAAATATTTACGAGGAATATCCGGACGTAGCAACCATGGTCAATGATCATTTGGCCGTTGGGGGCTATGGGCCAAAAGGGGAGCAAGAGGGACCCACGGCAGGCCGGCCGAACCCACCTCCTTGGTTCGGCCGAAGCTGCTATGACCGTTGCTCGGTCTGTCTTTTTCCCAACGGTCATATGCCCCTTCTAACGTTCAAAAACGGCTACTTCGTGAGCTATAAGTAGAGGTGGCCGGGCCGAGAACTCTCTCCCCCTCTCACACTATCATTTCCACTCCTCACTCACTTCATTCTCATTGCTCTCAAGTTTTCCATTGCCCTCACTTGCTCATTGCCTAAAAGTTCTGCAGAAATCTTTTGTTCTTGGTGTGCTTTCTAGTTTTTGGTTTGATTTGTTTTTGTTTGGTTTTCTCGAGTTGCGATTTCTTGCTCACATGAACAACCGACGGTGTCGCCAATTTGATTTTCCCTCACATAACCCGTTCGGAGTTGTTGTTCTTGTGTTCTTGCTCTCTTTGTGTGCAGCCATGACCGGTGCCAAGAAGCTGTTCGGGTCGATCAAGAGGTCCTTGAGCTCACGCTCAAGTTCAAGCTCTTCACGTCGAAGCACCCGCGCACGCCCCGTAGTCGAGTCACCGCCAAGTTCACCACCACAAGTCGAGGAAGAAGGGCAAGAGGGCAACATCGAGCATCGTCTCCTCACCGACTCCGACCTCGACTTAGTGGGCGAGTACGAGACGCACACCTACACGCTTCTCCAACACCGTCTCTTTGCTCCTACGCGAGCATTTGACACGGAGCTGCTGCACAAAATAGGTATGGATGCTGAATTTGCTCAAGTATTTAAAGCCTTAGGGTGGACAGATTTTGCTAGTGTAGATGAGCCGGGTTCCCGCTTGCTTGCACTTCAGTTTTTATGCACCCTACGAACGGTAGATGAAGGAATTTCTTTTCGGTTTTTCCGTGAATCCTACCGTTTGACTTGGAAAGAACTTAGCACTCTTCTTGGCTTTAATACTCGCTGCAATACCGACTTGGATGGTGCCCTTCCTCGGTTTTCAAAGCATGCTTTTTGGGAGAGGATTACGGGTCTTCCTAGTTGCGTGCGACCTAGAGCTAATCACATCCATCATCCTACCTTGCGTTTTATGCACATGTGGATTGCTATCACTCTTTTTCCAAGGAGTGATATTCGGAGTGTCTTGCGAGGATGAGCTAAAAATTCTTTTTGCTGCGGTTGATAAAATTAAGATTGCTCCAGTGAAAGCCATGATTCGCCAATGGATAGAAAATCTTGGGACGATAGGACCAATTGAATGTACCTCTTTAGTGACACGAATTGCCATGCGGGTGGGAGCTTTACATGATGCTAATGTTGAATATCTTGCTACACCTCGCTCTCTTATAAATAAAGATTATCTTATTCATGGTCACTCTCTTAAGAATGGTCCGAACGATTCCCTCATATATTATTTTGTGGGATATACAAACGAGTTTCGGTTACCTAACCCGGACCTTCGTTTGTATACTCTCAAAAATCTAACCATTGAGCTCCAAGAAGCGGAGCGGTCTCGCGGAGTGTATCTTCTCGCAGGGGCGCACAGATCGGAACAGCCATCTACCTCCGAGATGCCCACACCGCAGCCCACGGCTCATGGCGGGCCGGGGTACAGCCACCCGGGCTTTCTCCCGGTGGGTACCCAGCCCCGCCACCTCACATGGCCGGGGGATCGGCGTGGCAAACTCCGGGATATGGCCCGGGGCTGTTTTCTCCACAACAACAATGGGAGGAACACTCCACCGACTCCGGATCAGCCCAAGGCTACAACTTTGAGCAGGAGATGAACAACCTCTCCTCACAAATGGGAAGACTCCAAACCACGGCGGAAGACACCGAGTATGCGCTCAACCAACACATCTTGCAAACTCATCAATGGCAAGAGCGCACCGACACCCAGCTCACCGCCCTCACCAACATGACGGAGCAACAACGAGCCGATCTTTTGGCTTACTTCCGTCACATGGGGTTCATTCCACCAAACCCATGAGCAAGAACAAGCTTGGGGGGGCAGCACCCTCGCTAAGGTATCATGTATCGCAACTTGTATCCTTTATTGTCTCCTGTTTTTGCTTGTTCTTGCCTCTCATATGAAAAACAAAATAAAAATGATAAAACTAAAAAGAACAAAAAGAAGTAGCTTAGTTTCCTTTTATGCGCTGCAAGTATGTTGCTAGTCTTTCTATGTTGAGATGATGAATAGTTGCTCTGTTTTATTTCTCTCATGTGCCTAGTTTATAATTTAGAACTCTCCTAGTTTTGAGTTTGTTGGCTAGCAAAACTTGCTTAGAACACTGAAACTTGTGGGCTGCACATGCTTGAGCTGCACCTAAGTTGTTGTGAGATGATGATATGGTAAAAAGAGCTGCTATGATCTTGTCCTAAGTTGAACTTGAAATCTCCGGAATTTTGTTCCCAAAAATTGCAAAATCTATAAGTTCCCAAGTGATGATAAATTCCTACCAAAGCCATATGCAAATTTCCTTTGAAAACCTTACTCATTTGCTACTTGTTACTTCATTGAGCTTTATCAAAATTGTGTGACCCTAGTGAGATGCTTTTCATACTCTCATGATCAAGATCACGTACACATTCCACCTCATATGCTACACTTCTACACCGGAAGTTAGCAACATGTCATGCCATCCACCAAAATAAAGACACTCCTCACATTTTATCACCTCTCTTAAAATATCAAAAGAAGGCATGGCTATGCAAAAGAAAAAGAAAATAAGGCTCACAAAAGATGAGCATGAGAAAAAGAAAAAAAAAAAAAAAAGCTGCTCTCATTTCGAGCATGGAAAAAGAAAGAAGAAAAGATAGCCATGCCCAAAATCCAAAATAAAAAGAGGTGAAACAAAAAGAGGAGTAGTCACATACACCACCACCATCATTTTCACACTTGCACATCTTGATCTACGATTGTATGACTTGCTATCTCCATGGATCCACTCTTTTGGTTTTGCAAAATATGAATGCAAGTATGCCTCATTTCATATCCTACCTTGAGCTCCACAAAAGCCTATTAGATGTAGGATGAGGCAATACACATGCCTTGGTGAGGAATACAAACACCACTAGAGCGATTCGAGAGTATCACTTGTGGAACGTGGTTTTACTTGAAAAAAATCCTTTGAAAACTTCCGGAGAATAAAAAGCAAGACAAGGGAAGAGAAAATAAATGCTCTATACACCGTTCTCTCTCTCAACCGCCCAAGGTAAAGTGAAAAGCACAAAGCCCCATGAGGACTAAGGGGAAGGGTGAGTTACCATTGCCAACTTATTCAACTCAAGGATGAGTATCTTTGTTATACACTTGGTACCTTTAAGAAGTAGGCATTATAGCAACTCCTGATCAACAACCTAAAGTTCCACTACTTGCTCGGGACGAGCAAGGGGTAAGCTTAGGGGGACTTGTTGACGGTCGTTACGGACCAATTTCGACCAGTCAATTAGTCAAATAAATGAGAAGGACTAGGCATGTCTTACACGCATTTTACTTAGAAATAACCTAGTTCCACTTGTACCTCTAGATTTTTAGTGTGCAGGTGGATAATGATGAATTCCAGGCCCCGAGGCGACAAATCAACACTTTTACAAAACTTCCATTTCGCCGCGGGAATCAACTCCAAGATAAAAGGCCAATGACCACGAAATCCAACACAAAGAAGGCCACAAGCAACTGGAACAAAGACCAACATCCGGTGGGGGAGCCAACTGCCAAAGCCCGACCTAGGAGGGGCCGGGACCGGTTCGGCCGAACCCACCGGGGTGGTTCGGCCGAACCGGTCCGGTGGCCCCCCAGCCCACTTTTCTCCGGCGGTTTGCCCACCGCCTGCGGAGGTCGGTTCCACGCGCATTAAATGCCACCGACCTACGAAACCGCCTCCAGGAGCCGACCTTTCAAGCCTATATAAGGAGGGGTACCCCCCTCCTTAACACACACACAACAACACAAGGATCATTCTCTCCTCACATTAGAAGTTTAGAGGCTTTCTAGGTAGTGCTAGGCTTAGTAGTGGGCTGCCTCATTGCTCCCAAGGTCTTGTGGAGAATTGGGTATAGCTCTTGTATCCTCTCTTTGTAAGACTTGATCTTTTATATATGGAATACTTTCGTTTATATCCTTGTCATGAGCTTGACAGAGTAGTCATGATCTTGCTCGATCGTTCATCGTTCGTTCATATGAGTTCATCGTTCGTTCTTCGTTCTTCATTAATAGAAGATGAACACATATCGAATGTTCTTCGTTCGTTCATACTTGATCATCGATTACTCTTGATCTTACTTGGTTGATTGCCGTTCGTCGCTCATTCTTGAGCGACGAACGCCTTTGCATGACTTAGTGCTAGCTTTGATCCTTTCGTCCGGCTTATGCTAGTTAGACTAGTGTTCTTATGAATAGGCTTCGGGTTCATCGTCCCGCAAGGGTGCTCTAGATTTACCACCATGTCGATCCGTAGGATTGGGGTGCCTCGAGGGATCTAGAGTTGTGGTTAGTGACGCCGGCATGGTGTCTGGGGTTATCTACCCACCTTTGAATGTGCTTCGTGTCCCACGGTTTGTAGAGGTAGGTGACAAGAAGTGACAGCCTTGTCATTCAAAGTAATCCTCCACGTTCGGGCATGGCATAGGAGTCTAAAAGGCCGGAGTCGCGAGGCGGACCTCGCGTAAGACGGATCTCCCGATGATGCCTAGGCATTAGACGCTTGCTTGCGCTTGCATGATCTTGGATGTTAGGTAGAAGCTGCGCACTCATATGAATGTTGTATCATTAGGAGTAGTGGTCTGCTAGTCTAGTTTAGCTTTCTCTAGGATTGCCTCTATCCCTTTTATTAGAGAATGCATTGCCTTGGTGTGTGTCACACTATCCTCAATTTATTGCTCCTAACCCCTGCATTGGAATGTGATTACTTCATCACTCTTTTGTAACACCATGAGCATAAGTACTCTTATCAACCATGTCTTCCTTTGGGAAAATATAAATACGATACCCTTGAATACTCTCGGGTGAAATGCTACAACGGGTTATCCGTCCGCTTGCGGATATTCATGACCCACCTTATAATACATATCTAGTACTTGTACTTGGATGTGGATTATTTGGTTAAATAGTGCAAGTGACTTAAACCCTTGGCTCTCCCGCGGTCACGTGTTTCTTTCCGCGTGACCTTAAGAGATGCCAACAATAAGGAAGCTTGAAGACAAGTTTGATGGCCTGCGGTTTTCTCATATACTGCACGGAAATAATTCTGCTGCGGATGAGTTAGCCAAATTAGGATACTCAAGACAAGCAAGTGCCGCCTGGTGTTTTTCTTCGGGTTTTAAATAAGCCATCCATTAAGATGGATCGCAAGGCCACTATTAAAGAAATAGAGACTACGAGATGCGGTCTTAGAAGCAATGGCCGAGGAGGCGGTCTTACAGACATAAGCTTGGACAAGGGGCTCGTGGCGAATTATCGATAGAAGAAACGGAGCAGCTTATCCGAGGTTATGATTGTTGATTCCGATTGGCGTACCCCGTATCTTGAATATTTGCAATCTGGTAAAACTTCGGAAGATAAAGTTGAGAAGCAAAGACTAGAGGTTCGGGCACGATATTACTTGATTCTTGAAGGAGAACTTTACCGACGTGGAGTCAATATCTTGATGAAATGTGTACCTGTCTCTCGATGGCGCTCAATTGCTTGAAGACATTCATAAGGGGATCTGTGGCAATCATGCTTCATCGAAGACTTTAGTTGGGAAAGTGTTCGGACAGGGTTTTTATTGGCCCACAACTACCGATGATGCGCATACGGTAGTAAACAATTGCCAAGGATGTCGGTTTTTTGCTCGACAACCTCATACTCCAGCTCATGAGTTGCAGATAATTCTGATGACTTGGCCTTTTTCGACTTGGGGATCTGGATATTGTTGGACCATTCAAGAAAGCGCCAGGAGGGTTTACACATATTTTCGCAAATTTCAGCAAGCCAGGTCAAGCCCCCTGCATACTAGTGTCGGTTCCTAGAACCATTTTTGACGGGTAAGCCTTGCGGAGTATATTAGATACTCGGGGTTTGCGTTTAAATTCATTTCAGGAATCCCGCAGCCCGATTACTCGTGATTGTTGCGGGAAGTTTGTGTGTCAAGGTGAGGAACCTTTAGGAGTGGACCGTGGAGTGGATTCCCGCTTCACCGAATCAAGAGTGACGCCACGCCATATGGGCTGGTGTGGTTCTCATATCTAAGTTGTATATATATATCGTCGAGATGTTCACGCTTCCGCAAAATGTTCATTTAATAATGTAAACTTGAATTCACACTCTATGATATTGTAATCTGAATTTAAAGTTATGGATTGTAATAACTACTTTATCAAATGCAAAAGTTGCTACTCGCGCACCTAATATTGTTATGTAAATGGTGAATGTATCGTTAATATATGTGCAATGTACGTTTGCTTCGTCGAATGTCTCCCGATACGATCCTGTTCAACAATCCCTCTTGCTTTGCAAGGTAGGGGTGTCACAGCTGGTATCGGAGCGATATCGGGATATGTAGTACACTAAAAATTGTTCTAAAAATCACCAACATGTTTATACGGTGAGGTACGACCTAGAAAGCCCAATTAAGGCCTATAATAGAATTAGTTGTGGCAACCTAACCCTGGGTTATGCTTGTTTAAATTTTGCAACTACGAACCAGCCTAGGTATGTTTGCAATTTAAATTAGCGCTCCGTGCCTGCGGAAGTAATAATACGGGACAATGTTGGCTCGTGGCAATCCACGAGGCGGTTCTTTCTATGAACCGTTACTATGTGAAGATTTGTAGTACTCGTGAAATTTTTTTCACAGTTTCTTTTGAATTTGATGTAATGTTTCTGGAATGATCTTCTGCAGGTACGCTAATCACGAACCATAGATCGTGTAGTTTTCGTGTGGAGATCGTGTGTGTGCTGCCACAAAAACGAGTTGTCGGTTATATATACCGATCGCGCTCTTTTGTTTTGGAAAGGACGTAGGTCAAACGACATTTTATGTCATCATTCATGCCACGCATGACATTTGCATCATACACTTGGTCGAAAAAATAAAAATGTGATCATGAACAACTCGCAAAAATTTCGACATGACACGTGCAAACAATCTGAAATCGGGCAGAAAATTCACCCGATCGGCACTGAAAACCCTAACTGATTGTTAATTTCACGAAAACGGTCGTAACTTTTAAACCGTTAATCCGAACGAAACGATCAAACACAATCCGGAAAGCTTATGATATGTGCCATCACACAGTTATAAAAATCAGAATAAAAGTGGAGTGGAAATAAATTAAAAGTGTCCTACCCGAAACCCTGGCAAAAGGTTGCCAGATTTTTGCCGAATCGCCGGGTTGGCAGATTCGGGTGCCTCACAAAAATCTCCATAACTTTTGTGTTACTTGTCCAAATGGAGTGATCTACCCAATTCTGGAAAGCTCGTAATATGCCCCACAATTTCTATAGTATCAAGTTGGTCAGACAAATTCGTTAATGTGGTAAAATATGCAAAAACAGAGAGCT
>JAUNZO010004472.1:0-27724 GCA_031894775.1 Chloris gayana | reverse complement strand
AATACTACAACTAAAGCCACATGTTTTGGGCTTATGAGCTTCTTGTATGGAAGTGGGAGCTGTTATTGGGCTACTATTGGATAATTGGAATTAATAGGCCCAATACAACACAATTCGGCCCCCAACCGATAACTAGCATTAGCCGAGGCGGGCTACATGGGCCCTGGTTGCCTAAAGGCTTAAGGCCCATAGCTGACGTGCTTGTTAGGCGCACCGCGCACGAGCGCGATCCGCGACGCGGCCATGCCGGCGCAGCGGCCTCACGAAGAAGAGGAGAAACGGAGCGGTGAGTTTGGTAAATAAACCACGCTCCTGATGCGAAATCTGCATGTGCGGTCGAGACCTGTGGCCCAAAACTACTGCTAGAACTGCTTTGTTTATGACCACTCACCAGATTGAAAGAGGAATGGCTAGCCTGCACTCGTTGCATGATTTGGATAACATCGACAGGCTAGAAAGAAAGCAGGCAGCCTTCGGTGATGTCATGTACTCCTAGCAACAAAACACTGGGCCCTACAGAGACCAGTCTGCTGCCCATGACCTTTCCTTGACAACAACACCCTGCCTACAGTTTAGAGTACTGGCATCGGTTACGACGGAACCAGTGGTGGTGGCGACCTGTGAGGTGACCCCAGGCGTTCCTTGGTCCCCCGATCTCTCTCCCGAATAACCCCGCGTTTTTACGACGTTGCGTGTCTCTTTCAGGCCTTCAGAACTCTGCAAGTCACGTTCTCGGCAGTGTGTCTGCTGCCTGTATGTCTCCTGGATATTCTTCCGGTATTTTTAATCCGTGCGACAGGCCAGTTTTTGTTATCTACTGCTGCTAATTGCTTCGCCTTTTTTCTTAACGGCTGCAGCTGATGCGGAGCACTTGCAACTGGCCAATGCGCGGGCAGGGTAGCAGGTGGCTGGCAATGGTATGGGTGACCTGCGAATTATTGTGATGGTTGGTCTTATCGGATCAAGATGGGGATTTTTAGCTTATCATCAGGCCCCTTTTATATGTGCCTTGCTGATCGAAGAGCTGGTGGTATTTTGGTGCATAGTGCCATACCAGTAGTGCATTAGCTTTCTGTCTCGATTCGCATTATGTCGACTCTACATTGAACCCACCTTGTCCTTTGTGTATCATGGTGTCGATTGCAAAATGCATTCAGAAACCAGAGCTCGGATTGACTGCTAGTACTGTCTTCGTCTCTTGCGTTGATTGCTCTGCGACGGGGACAGTGGTAAGAACTGCTGACAGTTGCTCCGGTAATTACGCAGTAGTTGAAACCTTCAATTTCTCTCGCAGTGGATTCTTGCTCTGACCCGACGTGCCCGTGTCCGTGCATCAGTGACGGAATATTCAGCAGGTGATCAATCTATCGAGCAACAGCCGCGAGCACTGTGCCAACTCACTCCTTCCTCTGCTTGGTGGCAGTGGCTGTCCGGTTGGTGGCAGCAAACTACACTCGCACGCCATACGGATTTGGATCCCACCTCTCAGCGTGATCTGCCTTGTCTTCGCGCGAATCAGCATCGTTCGCTCCGTGCGCGCGGGTTTCGGCAAAATTTTGGTGTATCGTGGCTCGCGTTCAAAAAGGGATGAGAGATCCTTGCGTTTGTTCAGTGTGTGCTGTTGTGCCTCCCTTTTCTTTTACAGCCGCTGACATCTTCACATTTCCGGGATGCGTTGCCATTCCTGACTCCTGACGAGGAAGTGATGTCACGTCGATTCTCCTCGTTTTCTGCGAAATGCTGTCTCCTTTAGTGTCAGCTCATGTGGTAAATTCCACTGATTACTACTACTGTGCTGTCTTTCTTTCGGGGCTCTCTCCACAGGACCATGTTCGGCAACTCTAGTCTGAGGCCCTGTTCGTTTTCTGCCTCTAAAATTTAAGACTATCACATCAAAGAGAATCTTACTATTTAGTAGATCTTTTATTAATTTAATAACAAAACCTATGTCACGATTCCCCTCTAATTTGCGAGACGAATCTAATGATCCTAATTAATCTATGTTTTGCTACAATGATGCTACAAGTAAACATCTTCTAATACCACCATAATTACCCTCGTTGGATTCGTCTCGTAAATTAGATAGGGGTCTGCAATTAGTTTCGAGATTAGACTTTATTTAATACTCCAAAATGATAAAATTCTCTTTGATTTGATCCTCTAAAAATTATATACCTGAAACGAACAGGGCCTGAGTCTGGACGGGTTGAGCCAAAATTATCGCTCTTTTTTCCTAAGATCATTGCTCAAAGCACGTCCTTCCGCGAGGTAGGTCCAACAAATAACAAGTGTGATAACATTGCTGATTGGGGACAGCAGTACCTTCCCCATCTCACCAGATCCAAAGGAAACAAGCCGCAATCCTTGTCCTGAGGCAGTACACCGATATTCAGGGGATCCAATGGGCTGTTCGTTTCCTCTATCTAATTTTTAGAGGGTTAAATCGAGGAGAATTTTATCATTTTGAGATACTTAAATAAAGTCTAATCTCGAAACTAATTGCAGACTCCCTATCTAATTCACGAGACGAATCCAACGAGGATAATTATAGTGTTATTAGAAGATGTTTACTCGTAGCATCACCGTAGCAAAACATAGATTAATTAGGATCATTAGATTCGTCTCGCAAATTAGAGGGGGTCGCGACATAGGTTTTGTTATTAAATTAATAAAATTACTACTAAATAAGTAAGATTCTCTTTGATGTGACAAGTATCTAAATTTTAGAGGTGGAAACGAACGGGGCCCAAAGCCCAATCGTGCATCGCTTATCACAACTGTATATCCAAATCAAGAACGGGAAGCAACAGTTGACGAGATTGGACAAATCGCGGAGGCAGCAACTGGGCGTGCAGCCCCCATTTGGCCAATTATGTGGAGGAGTCACATGGATTTGTACTGGTTTCTCATTATCATACCGGGCCAGATCTCTGCGGATCAGACGGACATGTACAAACTTTCAAGAACTCCACGGGGGCATGGGGGCTACCACGCAAGGACTCCTTATTTGGATCTAGCCTAGCTACAGCATCCGCTTGAATCTCTCTCTCCCTGTCTCTCTCTACACAGGTAAAATGACTCAATTTCCCATCCCAAAAATATATAATAATCTACAAAAATACACGGTAGCAACTTGTTCCTTGATCCATGGCGATGAGCAATCGCAAGTAGGACGGTGATATATGCACTGGATTTGATGAATCAATGAATCCGCGGGCAAGAAGACCGCATTGCATTACGGCTTGTCGTCGAGCTGTTCGCTGCTATCCGTTCTTCGGCGTCCCATCTTGCCGATGGACGATGCGATGCTGCCCATGATGCTGCTGGTGCTGCCCCCGTCGCTGCTGAGGTTCGAGGTACGACGAGACCGGCGGTGCCTGGGCGACTGCAGCTTGCTCTCCTCCTCCTCGTCTGCGGCCCGCGTCTTGGTGGCCATGACCAGCCGGGAGATGGCGCCGCGGCAGAAGGGGCAGGTGGGCAGCGGCTGGGTCTGCGTCGCCGGGTTGGGCTTGGTGTGGCAGCACAGCGCCAGCGTGCACGCCGCGCACATCTGGTGCCCGCACTCCCGGACCTCGATGCTGCACGCCTGCTCGAAGCAGATGCTGCACACCTCCGCGTCGCTAGCCTGCACCGCGAGATTGGAGTTATCTTATCAATCAGCCTGAACAGAAACAAGATCCGCGTCGCCGGGAGGGCGGCCGCGCCGAGATTACCACGCCCGCCATGATCGTGCATGTGCAATCGTACTAGATCGATTCGGATTGGGCAGGGGCGTTTGAATAATGCCCAGTTCATATGGATTGGCGCGATTGCTCAGACGAGCAACGAAGGGATCGAGGAAGTGGATGTGCGCGTCGCTGCCCTCTGCCCAGCTTACATGTGCCGGACTTGTCATTACCGATAAGCACAATGTTAAACTAGTGGCAAAAGCCAGTAGCAGTACACTTCATGCTGACACTTGCTGCCTTAACGCACCCTTAATCTACTCTATTTAGCACTTCTCAAGATGTCATTTGTCTCTCTCGGATCAAGATAAAATGCTTATTTATAGCACTAGCAGTAAGCTAATAAGTGACTCGGTGTTGAGACTCTGAAACGTTTAGCTAATAAGCGCCTGAATCCAATGCTGCGAATGAACACTTGGGATTTGACTAGGTTCGGTAAGTTGTGATCGCATCGGCAAGGTGGAAAGAAGCTGACCGAATCACACTAGCGATAAGCCATGATGCATCGCAACAAAAAGGATACTGTTTTGTTTTGCAAGTTGCAGTACCTCAGAGATGGTGTCGTGATGGGCGCCGTCGTCGGAACGCGACGGCGACGCCAACGCGCTCTTGGTCCCTTTGAGGATCCTCCTCTCCCGCTCCCGATTGGCCTCCATGAGCGCGGCCTCCAGCAGCGCCTTGGCGTCCGGCTCCAGCTCGCTGATGAACTTGAGCGCGGAGGGCCACACCAGTGGCTCCGCGGACGACGGGTTCAGCAGCGCCGCGCACGCGACGTGCCCGCGCTTCACGGCAACCTCGTACGGAATCCTCCTGCGGAAACCAATCCATCCAATCAGTGGGGCTGTGTGACGGAAAAGAGTCTGCAGCATTTCGTCGTTGCGCTTACCCGACGGAGTCTCGCTGGAGTCGGTCGGCGCCCCAGGAGAGCAGCTGGCGGACGCAGTCGAGGTTCCCGCCGCGCGCGGCCAAATGCAGCGGCGTGCTCCCGGGGAATCTGAGGAAGAAGAAAGGCGCGCGAAGCAGGGTCAAATGTTGCAGGTTTCCTCAAAAGGTGCGACGAATTGTGACATAAAAATGCGTTTTCTCTGACTGACGAGAGAGAGAGAGAGAGATGGAGGGAGGAATCGTTGCTGACCCGAATGCGCCACTTGACGCGGACACGATGGCTCCGTTCTCGAGCAGGACGTGGACGCAGCGGCGCCACCCCTGCCTGGCGGCGAGGTGCAGCGGCGTCGCCCCCGTGTCGTCCCGTACGTTGACGAAGCGCGCGAATCCCCTGCATCTGAGACCACATGAGCAAAGGGACAGAGCAGGTAGCAGAGCTGCGGCGGTGGAGGACGAAGGAGGTTTGGCTGACCAGGACTGCGACACCGGCGCGGACTTGGCCGCGGAGAGGATGGCCCGGAGGCTCTCCGCGTGGCCGTAGTAGGCCGCGTAGTGCAGGCACGTCCGCCCGTGCGACGAGTCGAACATCACGATCTGCACACACCGCAAAACGCACCAATCAATCAGCACCGCGAATGGACTCTGAAAATTTCCGTTCAATCCAGCAGCACGAGGACGCCTCACATTGGCGCCGGCGTCGAGCAGCCGCCACACGCAGTCCGTCTTGCCGTGCATCGCTGCGAGCATCAGCGCCGTCTGCGACAGAATCGACGCCGGATATGTTATTAGGAGTGAGAGCGAGCAAGGAGGAAACGAGGAGGCCACGGGCAACGCGTGAAGAGCAGAACCTGCTTGTGGCGGTTCACGACGTCCGGGCTCACGCAAAGATCCAATGCCAGGGAGACCACCTGCAAGGAAGGGAAGGAATTGCGGCGCACGCCGCCGCTCGTTAGCCATCCGTCCACCACCCACTGACGACGAGGCAGCAAGGGACGAACCTGGAGGTGGCCGTGCGCGGCGGCGATGTGGAGCGCGGAGAGGCGGTCGAAGAGCGTGGTGCGGCCGAGCAGGGAGGGCCGGGCGCTGAGCGCGGCGGCGAGGCGGCCGAGGTCGCCGGACTGCACCGCGCCGAAGAAGTCCACCTCCTCGCTGGGCCGCCCGCAGCTCGCGCCGTGGCCCATCGCCGCCGGCCGGTGGTGACTGGCCGGATGTGTCCTCCGCCTCCCCTCCCGGGGAGAGTAGAGTGGGACGGGGACGGGGGCGTGCAGCAGAGCTTACTACCCCCACTCAATAAATACTGCGTGCGCTTTCCTGCGGTTTTAATAAGCCTTGCTTGTCTTGTGCCCCTCTCATGACATATGATTGAGCAATTTCCTTCTCGCCAATAAACATTTCTTTCTTTCGTTTTTCCTTGTGGTGATGCCAGCCAGATATTTTCACAGCAAGTATGTATACAAAACTTTCGTCACTTTCGCCGAATAATAAAAATGCCAAAAGGAAAACAAAAATCTGGGGGTACGGACTTGTCGGGTAAGAAAACCCGGCACCCTCGCGCGCGTCGTTTCTTCGGGTACGAAATCGACGGTTTTCACGCCCCGTCCCGTTTCCGCCACACAAAAAAATGTCCTCGTGGAATTGGAGAGAGCCTTCTCCAAGGAAAAAGAGGGGGAAATAGGGCCCGTCCATATGATTAGTGGCGGATATGAATTTATACCGGTACTTTTGGATAACCTCACCGCGGATCGTACTGCTACTAATCTTTCCTTACTTTTGCTCCAACTGATAAGCTCCGGCATCGTTACGGATCCGATTCCTGCGAGCACTGCATCGGTGCGATGTTTCCAATTCCTGGCAACCTTTCCTCCGCGGTCCTCCTTGCCCGGAGCCCTCGTGGCAGCAGCTGGTGAGCTGCATCATCAAACTGCCCAAATTTAGTGCGCGTGCGTTCCCCTGTGGCACCCGTAGTTACGGCTACACGACACACTGACTGACTGGTCCATTTCCTACGCAGCGCAGCAGTCGACTGACGCCCGCGCATGCCTTCGGGGCGACGACACAACCGGCAAGGGTAGATGCAGAGCAGTCGCGGCCCGTGAATGGCATAGCTGAACCGCGCCGGCGCCCCGTTCCGTTCCATCACCCACCGTTGCTGCGCGGGCGCTTTCACTCCTCGGCGCGCGGCGGAACCTTGCCTTTGCATATATGCAAACGCGCCGTCCCGTCCCGTCCCGTCCCGTTCCATTCCGCCACCTCCACCCCGCGGGAAAGGGATCCTTCACCCGCACACGTGGTTCCCGCCTCCGCACGCCATTATACCCCGAGCGAACGAAGCGAGAGAGATAGAGATAGCCTTTCGGAACCGTCGGTGTGAGTGTGAGCATCACCTCGCAGCTCGTCCGGTCTTTCCGCATCAAATGGTGCGGGATCGAGCGAGTGAGGTGGGAGGTGGGTTGTTCGATTCAGGACAGAGTACCGGCAACGGTATGGGATGCGATTTTAAACGCGGCGAGGTCTTGTGGATCGGCGTCACGTACTCACGTACGGCCGGCGTGCGTGGTGGTCCCTTGCCTGGTGCTATTCCTTCCGTCTGTGTTTTGGGGCTGGTGCTCATGAACGAACGGGACGTGAGTATTGGCTGATGAAGATCAAGATGAGTGGGAAGGCATCGATGACAGGAGACTGCAGCGAAGGATAATCGCATCTAATGTTCTCGACATTTAAAGGTCATCTAGTTCTCTCGCACGTAGAGAAAAGTCCTTCTGTTCCCTACTACACCCAAGACGCATGCTAAAACTTGGACGGAAATTTCGGGTGTGTTCGTTTACTTGAGTCTAAACTTTAGAAATTGTCACATCAAAAAGAATCTTACTATTTAGAATTACTAAATAAAGTTTAATTATAAAATAAATTACAGGCCTCTATACTATTTTACGAGACGAATCTAATGAGGTTAATTAAGTCGTGATTAGAAGACGGTTCATTGTAGCATCACTTTAGCAAAACCTAAATTAATTAAGCTCATTAGATTCATCTCAAAAATTAGCACCAATCTGTCAATAGGGTTTTGTCATTAAATTGATCAAAATATTCATAAATAGTAAGATTCTCTTTGATGTGACGATGCTTAAATTTTAGAGGACAGAAACGAACAGTGGCCTTCAATGTAAAAGTGAGTTCACAAAGCGTGGCAAGTGTACCGAATATTCCGTGCACAGGTAATATTTCCCTTTGCAATGTGCTCGCATTTCGCTCTCAACATGTTACGACTCATATATTGTTTTCGACATTTTCGTCTATGTGTATCACACTTTGTAACGGCATCAAAATGTGTAGTAAACCAATATATATTCATCTTGCAAACAAAATATATTCACTTAACAATCATAATTAATATAATTGAAAAAGATTTTCAACCAAACTATTTCATATTATGAACTTTGCTTTCTTATGCCCCGTAGGGGCCCCTACCAAGTGTGTTTTTACCCTTTTTGATCTAACCGCTATAATGGGCAATTCATAAACACATGTCCACGTAACTAGTGACTCACTTAACGCTGTGTCTCGAATCGTTACTAAAACCAATACATCAAATTAGTATACACAACATGAATTTAATGGGATGCATATATGATACTCCTTTCGTCCCAATTTATTTGACATGATACCCCCGTTTTTGGATGTCCGGGTTGAGAGAATGTTTTAATGCCCATATTTTTGGATGTCTAGGTTCAACGAATGTTCTATGAATCTGGATAAATGAGTCGTTCATATTCAATGAACCCGACATATACCCGTAATGCCAATTATTATGGGACAGAGGGAGTACCGGACTAGCCAAGGTGAAAAATAAATTGTTAGACACATCCATAATAGAAGGTCGAGTTACCCGACATTTTTTTTGTTTGACCATATTTAATACTTCATTAATCATTTGTTTGGACTTATAAATAGAAACCTTA
This sequence comes from Chloris gayana, assembly GCA_031894775.1. Classification (NCBI taxonomy): domain Eukaryota; kingdom Viridiplantae; phylum Streptophyta; class Magnoliopsida; order Poales; family Poaceae; genus Chloris; species Chloris gayana. Next base: position 19,155 of record JAUNZO010004472.1, on the reverse strand, counting down.
TATTATGTATGGACATATCTAGACATCTTTTTCGTAAGGTCATATCCCTACTCGGTGGCGGAGCTCTCAGTATGGCAAGGTAGGGCACTCACCGTACCTTGATTTTTCTCCGAAGACCACCATATTTTCATTCAATCCACGGTTGTACAGCTTGAGCTGCCACCGATGACCTACGATCGTGTGCTCGTAGGACAAACAAAGAAAATAGAGCGAGCAAATCCTTATCTCCTTTGGCCTCCATCGGTCTTAGCCATGGGCTCTACATATAAAATTTTTTGGGCTATCTATGTGGCATAAAATTCATTGAAGGTATGGCCCAAAATATACTTCGAATTGCTAGCATGAACCAACAATCTAACCGACGATGTGATCACACGACAATCGGACTCAACATCTATCGGTTGATCTTTGTCTCATCGATAAGCTTTAGGTACATGTTGACGCCGGCCAACACCCACCACAAAGCCTCGAAACCGTAGAACATCCGAAATGGAATTGGGAAGTCAATAAGGTTGTGATTTGCCAACTGTTGGCTGATTGCCCATATGACCATTCATTGATTTTCTTTGTCTTGTTTATCTAATCCTATTTAAATTTTTGCTTTGGTTCAAGTAATCTATAGTTGCTAATTTATCTATATCATTACTCACAAATTTCACGATTACTTGATTTTGTCGATCACTTGTGTGCTCGGTTTTTTATAAGTTGTACTAAGTTTTGGTTGTTGGTCATAGTTCATGCTTGCAGTTCTGTCACACCTCCAATTTTTCCCGTCATTCATCATTGTGGTTGTGAATCCTAGCTAGTAGCAGAGAAATATGAAAGTCGTCTAGAGGGTGGTGGGGGGGGGGCGTTGGGGTTGAATAGACGATCCTAAACATTTCTGCGAAATAAGACTAAGACGAAAACGTCAAATACCGGAACTTCCGGTGAAGGGTGAAAAATACGGAATTAACCCTACACAATTCTAGTGATTTGCAAGAAATAAAGCACAACCCTATCCAATTCTAGGAATTTAAAAACGCAAAGGGAAACTAACAAGCAACCTAGTAAAGTAAACAACAAAGCGCTTAAGTGAGAGAGGGAGCACACGAGACACAGATTTTTCACCGAAGTTCAAGCCCATCAAGGACTCTACGTCTTCGTTGAGAAAGTTCACCAAGGACCGGGTTTCTTTCAACCCTATTTCTCCCTCAAGTCACCACCAAGATTGAGCTTGAGTTTTCCACTATCAAAGTCCCTTTCGGAAAGGGTAAAACAAACTTCTCGGACGTCACCACACAAGTTGGGAGCTCACGAGCATGCCTAGCCGTCTAGGAGCTCAAAGCTCCAAGAGTAACAAATCCAAATCGCAAGATTGACGCGAGTGAAGATGCTCAAGAATGGAATCAAGTCTCTCAATCTCTTGCTTAAAGTCTCTCACTCGAATCCTAGCTCAAGGATGGAAATTTTGCTTTTGGAGAGGATTTGGAGTGAGTGAAGTGTGTCTTAAGTGTATTGGAGTTCGGAATGTGCAAGAGTGAGTGAGTGAGGGGTGGAGTGTGGCTTATATAGCACAGCTCCAAAAAGAGCCGTTGGTCTGTCCGAACGACCCGCACCGGAACTTCCGATGGCATATGGAACTTTCGGTATGGTCGGATTAGGGTTAGATCTAGATTTTCGGCCCGTACTGGAACTTCCGGTGGTGTACCGAAACTTCCGGTACTTAGGTTTAGGGTTTGAAAACCGGGCCGCACCGGAGCTTCCGGTGTCCTATCGGAACTTTTGGTATGGCATTCCGGAGAGCTCGGACTCTCTATTGGCTTACCGAAACTTCCGGTACTGCAGACCGGAATTCCGGTATAGCATTCCGTAGAGCTCAAACTCTCTGTTAGCCTACCGGAACTTCCGGTACCAGGGACCGGAACTTCCGGTATGGCATTCCGAGAGCTCAAACTCTCTGTTAGCCTACCGGAGCTTCCGGTACCGGGGACCGGAACTTCCGGTATGGTATTCCGGAGAGTTCAAAGCTCTATGAGTGCCTACAGGAACTTCCGATTTCACACCGGAACTTCCGTGGGTCCCGAAAGAATAGGATTAGGATGGTTTTTCTTGGATTTTGTGAGCATCTTCATTTTTTTTGTCAAGATTGTTACTTGCATCCCTCTTTATAGTACGGCATCCCTATGACTTAAAGTAAAGATAAAACGAGAAGCTCAAGCTTTGAGATAGGTATTCTCCAATTTCTTGTTTCATTGCATTTCTCACTTCTTTTCTTCTTTTTGATCATACTTGCTATGCTTTCATGTTCTTTGGATGTTCACTACACACATTCTCATGAAAACATTAGTCCAAATTTAATTGTATTGATATCAATCATCCAAAATAAAATGAGGAGTCTAGATGCACTTTCAAAATCCTAGGTTGATTAAGCTGGTATGCTATTATGGAGGTAGTCACTATTTTTAGTTGATGGTTACACTTGAGGTAGAAAGTGTAAAGAGATAACTAGGAGCGTATAATCATTTACTAATTGGCTTGACGCTCCATCTGCTAGGGCATGATACGGATTTAAACCAGTATTTATGCATTAGGTCAAACGAATAGGAGAAATGAAATAGGAGCAAATAATTTGCATCCACACATTATGAGTTCACAGATGGTTCCAATGCTAGAGTCGAAATGAGAGAGTGCTTTGCTGTGACACTATATTACCAAAATATATATACTGTATTTTTTAAGCTTGAATTTATTTGTTAAACCAATATTTTGTGAGACATATTTTACAACTTGAAAGAGAGGAAATTATATAAGAGTAAAAAATGAATGTGTGACGTAGTTGGGTCCTTGACACGAGATCATAATTACTGGGCATGATCGATTGAAAGGCCATTCATGATCTACACCTTGAAACACATATCCTAAATGAAAAGGATGTCGAAGTCCAACTATATATTCTTGTCTAGACAGTATCTAAAATGCATGTTCATGGATACTTAAGCGTCAAAGGTAATTAGTGTAAATATCATAGTACACAAGACGTGCCACGATAAAGACGGTGAAAGTTTTGGTTATAATATCAAACGTACCATACAATATTTATGATCTATCGGGCACCATCCATTCAATACTAGTTATTAATATTCTACAACTAATTGATACACTAAAAAATGTTACTCGAAATGATACTGTAACTCTTTGTTTTCGAAACACCAAAACATAGTAGGCACGCCATACGTTCTCTCTCGGGTGTATAGTCCAGTTCGTACGATGGCCGACACAATCGGTTGAGCACAAGCCTGAGCAAACAAATCTTGCGGATTTAGAACCGCCAACAACAACCTGGTCGTTTTCCTGCCAGCACCTCTCACCAAACGGCAAATAGCCTGCCGGAGGCAAAAAGCCGTGTCGGTGGCGACTGGACCGCCGACCTGCCGTGCCGTGCGTCTAGTATTGTTGGCGAGCGCGCAGGCTTCCGCTCTCGGGACATCCATCAGGCGCCGCCGGATCTGGCACGGCGTCACATCGCCGACGCCCCCGCGGTTTCGCGCGCGCGTCGATGCGTGTGCCGAGCCGCGATCCGCTGTCGCCCCCGCGCCAAGCAAGGCGCCGCGCGCGTTGCTCGTTTGTTGGCCTCATGGCCCGCCAGCGCCAACGGGGAGGCGTGCCGCGCGACGTGCTTCGCTTCGCCGTACTAGTCGGGTACGATCGTGCGATCTCTCTCGAGCTCGGCGCACGGGCGACACCGGCGGCGGTGTCTCCTGCCCAGCGGCCAGCCGTCTCGGCAGGAGTGCGTGCGTCGGATCGGAGCGTGAACAAGCCGCTTGGCAAGGATTGTGACCGACAGATCAAGCACCTGGCTCTACGCCTGCCGCCTAGACTGCCGGAATCGCGGTAATTGGCTCGGGCGTTATCCCGCGATTACTGCTGCTCCCAGTGCCCGGTTGAAAAGGCTAGCGACATTTTGCCGTAAAAAGGATGTTGGAGACCGCGTATTTCGCGGTGCCGAGGATGATCAGATTAGCACACGACGCGCAGCTGGAAGTGGCGAAAAGGCTGCAATCAGAAAGGGGTTAAAAACCAAAGAGAAGGCCAGAAGAGCCTACCACAAACAGCAGCTTTGCCGGTGGTCCGATGACGCACCATTTCAGCTTGCGCATCCGCTGCCTAAACCCAACCCGGGGTCTTCTTTCCGTCCCAACCACGGAAGGAACCACGTGCGGCCGCTGCTGACGCGCACGGTTTACCTGCCGCTCATGAGCAGCAACAAAGGAAAAAATGCCCCCAAATATTCTGCGGTAACTTTTCACGCCCTCATCGAATGTTTAGGTGGACACTGCGAAATAACAACGCCGTGATCTGATCATCAAAGGTGGTGATGATGATATTCTAGTCCCGATTCAGCCAGTGGGGCTGTGTTTTGTCAACCCAGTCCCACGTGACATGCCCAACCAAGCCCAAATCTCGAACCACTTCCCAACCGTGCTACAGTTCACGGCTTCACGCGTGCGCAGCTACAGCCGGGGCCAGGCTGAGTCGCTGAGTCAGGCCCTTTTCTTTTCTTTTGCTAATTACATGCACGCCATTTCAAGTCCACCACAAACAGTGACAAACACGCCGGGATGGTCGCGCACTTACCCGTCACGATCTGTTTTTTCCATCGATCAATAAAAAACACGCCGGCATCTGTTGTGAGCTAAAAATCATCTGATTTTGCCCTGAATATTTTTTGCTTTCGAAGGAGAAAAATATGATTTAAACATCGCAACGGGAATATATGAATGAACCAAAACCAGTTCCCTTTTTCCTTATTGTTTTTACAGAGAATAACAATGAAACGGAATTTATGTTTCCCACCCAAGCAGCGACGACAGCTTTGCCAGCGCGACCCTACTGCTACTGCTCCTTTGACTGTTACCACGCCATTATACCTCCGCGCACAGCACACGTTCGACGAAATGCCGCCGCGGCTTCTCCTTCTCCGCCTCTACTGAGATTCGTTAGCATCTCATCGCGGATTCGCCCCCTTCCCCGTCCCCATCGCGGAGATCGACGCGGTCGCGGGAGCACGGCTGGATCTCCGGGCCCGGGCAGCCGCCCCCGATGGTCCTTGCGGCCCGGGGGCCGAGGAAGCGGAGGCGCCGGCGATGAGCAGGCTCGCGTCGGGGCTCCACCGGCTGCGGAGCCGCTCGCCGTGGGAGGTGCTGTGCTCCGCGCTCGCGTCATGCGGCCTCGTGCTCTTCTCGCAGCTCGCCGTCGCCATGGTGCCGCGCCTCTTCCCGTCCCTCTCCCTACTCGCCATGCTCCCCATCGCAGGTCGGTGCTGCTAGCTCTCTTCCTCACGCGAAAGCTCGCTCTCTTTTTGCGCGGACCGTTTTGGTTCGGCTCTGATCTTGCCTTCCTTGCGTGTGGCGTGCAGGTCTGGTGTTCCTCGCGGCTATCGTGCTGGGCCGGCTCTGGAGGAGGTTCATCGGGGTGGTGGCGTCGGCGCCGCTCTTTGTGCTCTTCAACATCCTACTCATGTGGGGTGTATACGTCTTCGTAATCCGGAGAGGTGAGCTCTCGTAATGCACTGCATTGGTTTGATTAGGATTCCTTCCTTTAGGATAGTTACCGAGTGAAGCTATGCTGCATTGATTCGAGTGAAGCTGAAGGTGTTTCCAGGTTGGTTTCAGCAGTTGGTTAGCTCCCTTGGGTTTGGTATACCTCAATCTTGTAGTACAGTACGAACTAAAACAAGTTGAACTTAGATACTAGTACTATGGTTGACTTTGACATTAGGAATGTATGCAAGTGGTACCAAATTGGCTTGTTTAGCCTTTTTAGTTTCCCAAATTTAGAAACCAAACTAGCTGAAAGGATCTGCTTGGTCAGGTCGAATTAATTAGGTTTAGTTGGTACAGATTTATGTTTATGCAGTCCCTCTTGAAAACATAAACTTAAAACCATAATTAGACCACTTATTCCCCTGTAATGTGTCACGATTGTGCAACTCGGTGTCCAGTTGAAAGGGTACATGTTCAGCATGGACACACCACAATTGATCTATTTTTGGCAGCCCTAGTTCACGTTGAATCAAGAATGAACACATTACCCTAGGTTGGCTTCTGCTCATCTATGGTCCACAGTCAGTTGCAATGCCGTTTGATCAGGATATATGCCATTGTTAGTATGACATAACAGTTACACATCTATATGTATACCTTTAGCCATTGTTTACGGAAGGAAGGAGTACTTTTCCTTAGTCAAACAAACAAGAAAGACCATATAAGACTTTACGACATAGAAACATTATCAGCGATGAAATTGTTTCTCATGTGAAATCTAAGAGCCTTGATGCCTGCTATCATGGATGGAATGTAGTATGTCATTGAGTACTGTCGATGAGGACACCATTTGGGATTAGGACACAATAAATTAGTGTATAGATCTGCTTCTGTTGTACACAATTCATTTTTAATTAGTCAAATATTTTGCAGAAACTTCTTCTCTGCTGGACATGCTAATTAATGCTGAGTGTGCTCTGCTTCTATGGGGACTTTACAGGTTAATTCTTCCTAAGGAAAAAAATTTTCAATGAAAATTCAAATCAAAGCAATCATTAGTGAATTTCGAGTACTACTCTGTGCAAGTCTAAGTTTTGGTGGACTTGCTTTGCATACAAGCGCATTTAAGATACATTGGTTAAGTTAGGATTTTTTGTATTGCAGGATTTTATCTGGTGATCCTGGCATTGTTGCTTGTGATCCTTCGTATTTAGAAGAAGCTGGCTGCAAGGAATTTGTGGAAGCTATTTATCAGAGTGAGGTATCTTGTGAGTCAAATTTTATTCTAGTTACCATCTTGAATGATAGAGTTCTTGTATTAAGTTGTTACTCGTGCTGTACTTTTATCATAGAAACTCCCAACACTCTCAAGGGTCAGGCAGTGTAACTTCTGTAAAGCAAATGTTCGGGGCTATGACCACCATTGTCCTGCATTTGGTACTTGCATTGGTACTATATTCCCTTTTCACCCTCACATAGCTTTGCCGTTCTTGTTGTATCATACTCTGATAATTATATGTACACATTCTAATCTGAAGTACATATTTTTCCAGGACAGAAAAATCATCGGCTTTTTATGGCCCTTTTGACAGGATTCGTTGTTGCTGAATCAACATATACTATGTGCTCGACAAAATGTATGCAATTTATCTTTTTGCTCTATGATGAGATGCATTTTTGGGTATTTTGGAATTTGTTATATAACTGAAAATACTCAAGAACTACTAGTTAATATATTTTTTCAAGTTTAAGGCTGACAACTAGTTTCAAACCCTTGAGTTTCCATGTCACAACTTTTTTTTATGTAGATATCACGAGATGCATCAACTCAGGAACCCTAAGATCAGAGGTAACAGTTTTCATAGCTTATTCTGCATACCTATTACACATGATTTGTTGGTGTTTTTGTTTTGCCTTGCGCAGTGTATTGGACATGCTCTTTACATCTCTTTAACAAACGAGAAATTGCATTCATCCGTACCCTTAGGTGCTTAAAGAAAATGTGTCAATGTTAGTTTTTCTCCTAAATTATTTCCTTATATGATCTGTCATAGCAGTGTTTACAAGTATTTGTTACTTTATTGACACAATGGGTCAATATGGGTGCATTGGAACATTTGAAGGAGTAGTTGCAATTATTGTACTGTGCTACCGTATGTTCTATTTGAGCAAAAGGGGCGTACCTGGTGCTAAGCTTCTCCCACACATTGTGGTATCTGGGAAGGATTATTTCTGCAACACCATGTCACAACCTTTTCGTGCGTGTTTGTGTGTGTGTGTGTGTGTGTGTGTGTGTGTGTGAGCTATGCGCTCTAGCCTTTGTACCTTTGCTGGGGGAGGATTTATTTATCCATGAACCATGCCTCAATTGTTTGCTTGTCTTTAATGAGGATGTTCATTTACTTTGCAGAATCCTGTATCTTTGAACATGGTAATCAGTACTATGCTCTTCTCAATCCTCCAAGTGCTCTGGCAGGTTTGTTCCTAAACTTCAGGATGTACCGTGGGCCGTTTTCAGCTGTGTTATTTATAGCTGGCCAGCTGGGAAGGATGAGTGCGTACATTGTTTACAACAAAATGTCTGAATGTCTTAGTTGTGATCCTGGCATTAGTTTTTTTTTATTTATTAGATAGATTTTCCAGAATTAGTTTATTCTATTAGAGCTTAAGAAAATGGTCCGTCACGAGTCTTGACTGGCCCTACATCAGGGGTCTTTAAATCACTCTTAGGAAGTTAAACAAAAGGGAGGACACATTTGAAAAATTACACTGCATACGATTAAATTTACCTTCAAGAACACCTCAGCTTAGGATTTTTTTCCCAAGAACGTTATGGCATATGATTTTTTTGATGTTAAACACCTTCAGGAACACTACTCGTGCCTTTGATGTTGGTTTTTCTTATGCATCCACTATATTGAAACACCAACCGTTTTTGGATTACTTTGATAAAAGATTACAATTTATGGTCGGTACTGCTTCAGAGCATGTATAAATGTAAACAACTAAACATGAGATAGTTTCAATATATATGCATATTACTGGCTGTGTACTGCAAGCAGTATAGTATTATGAAGATAAGAAAATTCAACCTCAGAATCCTGCCATAGATAAACTGAAAGGATGTCATGAGAAAGACAGCTTCTCTCTTAATCGTTTTCTTATGTATCAGACTGGGTCAATGTGTTGTAGCATTTGGAGACCTGATGAACCCTCCTATAGTTTGACTGTCTACTGTCTACATTTACATCACTGTGTCTATGCCAAACACGCTGCTAGTCCGAGTGTTGTATGTAACATAAGACAGTAATTAGGTCGTTTGCAGCTACAATTGAGTTCTAAACTTCTGAGTTAGATTCGTCGTGAATAAGTGCCGTGAAAGATTGGGACAAAACTCGGACACCACCGTCAAGTTCTTATCACGCTGATCAGTAGAATTGTAGTATTCATGTTGCATTGTACATGATCTGTGTGTTTTACTACCTCTTTTATTTCTAATTTGTCGTTTGATCTATTATGTTGGCAGATTGTGTTCTTGATGTGGCACATATATTGCATCTGCTTCAACATCAAGACAGATGAGTGGGTAATGTCAAATTTCCCATGCTTTGGACTCTTTCTTCATCAATTGCAGGTCGTCTTCTCGTTAGCTGTTTCTTTTAGCTAAAAGGTGAGGTTTTCCAGATTAACTGGAAGAGATATCCTGAATTCCAGATGAGGGAACTGCCTCAATCAGGTGTGTATCATGTACTCTCTAGTTGAGCGCAATCGATTCCCCTAGTGGTTTTTTTAAGTCTGTCCATGATTCTCTCAAATGCAGATTATGAAGTCAAATTTGTGAATCCGTATGACAAAGGCCTGCTATGCAACATTAGAGAATTTCTGAAGCCTAAATGATATGTAGTCAATTTGAGTACGAAGACCTGACCTAATGGAAATAGAAACGTGGGACTGAGATCCGTCATTGGAAGCTTGTTTGTCACTGCAGCATTGATTTTGATTCGTTGTGAGCATTATTTGGACTGTGCTGACCGGATTAATATGCTATTAGCATTCTTTTGAAAATATGATTTCACTGATCGTGAAATGTATACAAGTACTTACTCACTTCTAGTAGCTCTAGAAAATTGTTATTTAGATGTACTAGTTCATAGCGTGCTCCAGCTTCATCTTTGGTTGCTACGTTAAATTTCATGCGTTGGTATCTTTGGTGGTCCATTAAATTTCGTGCGTGCCACATGGCCCAAATAATCTAGAGTCTTTCTCACAAAACCGTACCAGCATCATGACAGTGAAACACATTCATTTTCTGTCCTTTTTTTAATACTCAGTTTTCTAGAATTTGCCGGTCAAAGAAGGTAATATGCTCACCAATACAGAACCTTGCTACAAGCTGGCTCAGATGCATGCCAAATCCTGACATTTATCAACTCAACTAAATATTAGCATGAACTTTTCGAGGATAACGCATTTAAATTTAAAATTTCCAGTATAAGGAGAAAAAGAAACCCCAAGCCCACTAGCTGCTATATTTCTTGCCCCCATATGGAACGAAGTGGCATTCGCCTTCCACTGTCCCACAGGCGCCCCGTTTATCCGGCTGCGAGTTGATGGCGACGTGCTGCTTATCCTCGCCGGCGGTCGTGGTCGGAAGCAGAGTGCCGTGCGCGGAACGCGCGCGTACTATGAGTCCAGGCGCCAATCAGCTAAAACTTTAAAACCCCTCATCAGCGTACCAGCGTTACCAGCCTATCAATTTCCACATGCTTTTGCCCTCTGTTAATCACTCTTCAAAGGCGCTTCCATAATGGAGCAAATAAAGGCGCGGGGCTGTATTTCAGTCTTACAGTCAGATATCATATTGCAGCGAAGTCTGGTAGAAAGCAGCACTTACGAAGGGAATGGAAATGGACGAGAAATGAAAAGAGTGAATTGCACCATGGGTCCTTAAATTTTCCTAGCGTTCTCATCTAGGTCTATGAACTATTGAAACATCCATATAAGTCATCAAACTATTTAAGACGCTAACCTTAGGTCCAAAGCTATTCAACAAAACAAGTACGTATGATGTGGCAATGCCTATGTAGAAAAAAGACCTTAATCTCTCTCTCTCTCTCTCTCTCTCTCCACAGAGCAAGCTTGAGCTAACCGTTCTGACTCATCATTCCATTTCACGTGCAATCTTCTCCATGATAAACTGGGCACAACCACAAAACGATGTTTGCTTTTTTTCTTATATGATCCATATTACTGTTGAAATTGGAGTTCTACCTACCACCATCGTACATCTTTTTGATGTTTGTATTTCTAGTATCTCTGTAAATCTTCTAGGCAGAACATACTACTATTGTGTACCTTCTTTCAAACAAAAGATGTCGCTGATGCAATATTTCAGTGAGTTCCTAAGGTCCCTAGCCATAAAATTTTTTCTTTGCATTATGCTCATCATTTTTATGTGCTCTGAGGTTTTGTTCGTCCCGATTTTTACCGTTTTGATGAGCCTGTAGCTTTGGCCAGCCACCACCATGGCTCTCAGCTGGATGCTCAACAAACTTTGTTTTGTTGAAGGGTTTTGGACCTCAGGTTAGCGTCTTAAATAGTTTAAGAACCCAAATAGGCTTTTTAATAGTTCATGGACACAGATGAAAACTCTAGAAAAGTTTAGAAACCCACGGTGCAATTCACTCAAATGAAAACTGGACAGGCAAAGCGAAGATCGTAGTGAAAGAGTCAGCAGTGACGGACCACAAAGTCGGGGTTGGGTATTTTAGGCTGCATCAGTCGTTCTTGGCAAGATACCAGTGGCTTAACCAGGAAAAAAAGACCAGACCAGTGCAGAGTGGTTGACATTTGATGACTACGCAGCAGTTTCTTTTGTATCCATTATAAGCTTCACCCTTTTGTAGATCAATATTTCGTCCTGGTTACTTCTATTATTCATAAACCATCATCGCCACAGGGAAAAATACTGAAATGTTGCGGTCACATAGGTCCAAAACAGAGGACTTCAAAACTTCAAAGGGCAACAAGCTCCAACCAACGCAAGCCAATTCTGTAAAGTAGTGCCAACAAAGACTACAAACTGATTAAGCGACCGACCATGACACCCTTAATGCCAACAACTACAACTACCAAACATTTCCAGCAGGTAAGGAGATCTAGATCTGAGAAACAGAGCATTTTTCATCGCAGCAGGTGGAGTATCCACAACACCAAAAAGCAGTATCGCTTTGTCTGGTGGATCAACACCCACCACAATGCAGCAGAGTAAAATGACGTGATAAGAAGCAGATGATACCAGAAATGGTATAAAATCAATTGAGATTATGTAATGAACTATAGCCACCCTTGGATGCTGCAATTGGTTCCAAACAAATAAAATTACATTACATATATGTGACCAAAAGGTTTGTTCCAGAGACAGGGGAACAACAACTGATGCTGGACACAACCCAAAGGCTAGCGTAAGACCACAACACAGAACAAAATTCACAGCAACTGTAAGGATGAACAAAGAATTGCCTCAGTAAGTGGGGTAGTAGTACCCAGGATTCCCGGTGTATGTCATTGGCATGGGGTTTGCATTGTATGCCGCAGGCATCCCATAGGGCATGGCCGGGTTGGGTGCAAAACCATTGTTGTAGGACCGATCAAGCTTGGTCAAGCTTGATTGCCCTTGCATGCCATCCCTCTGGTATTGCTGCCACATCATCTGCTCCTGTGTCAAAAATTGCTGTTTTTTCTCCAAGTCCGCCATCTGCACGTAGGATGGTGGAGGAATGGTAAGGGATGCCGCGAATGGGTCACCACCAACTGCCTGCATAGAACCGTCTGGTGCAGGCAGAGCTAAAACTTGTGTTTTCTGTCCAGGAGCAGGCAGCGCAACACTGCTGGCACTGCCGGTGGTCACCTGCGAACTAACGTGCTGGCGCACAACACCCTGGTCATAAATGCCATTCAGCAGCAGTGGATCCATACCACCGGACATTGCAGGCTTCTGCTTGGATAAGTTGCTGGCCGTCTCAACAAGGGCCAGCTCCCAATCAGCCTTCCCAGGCTCAGCTGCAGGATTCTGCCATGCTGAAGTTACCTCATTGCCACCATTCGACGGGAAAGCCTCCCATGAACCATTGCTTCGACCAGCAGCAGGAGGCCCTTGGAAGAGGGCGAGAGCAAGCCTATTACCTTGCTCATCGGCACTAACAGTGTCTGCTCTGAGATCCACCAAATCACCCTGTGGCTGTGGGGGTGGCTCTGGCTTCACCTCTTCCTCCACCTTCTCAGGTTCAGGCTCCTTATAATCCTCTGGTGCTGGAAGTGCCTTGATGTTGTTCATATCCTCCTCAGGCTCCTCCTTGACAGGCTCCGGCTCCGGCTCCCTTGGTGGACTCTTTGGCCGCTTCGCGCGGTCCCTCATAAATTCTTCCAATGTCTCAAGCAACTTATCAGTGACACGCTGCACCTCTGGGTACTCTGATGACCTTGCAACTCCGGTATCCTTGCACCATGCGTAGAAGGCACAGAGCTCATCGATCTGCTTTGCAGCACTTGCATATGCCTCAAAAGCCTTAACACATTCAGCGTATTCCATGTCAAAGAACCTGTCCAGTAGCACCGCAAGCACTTCACAGATATCAGCATAGATCTGGAAGCTCTCACGAACAAGCTGGTACAGCGCAACAAGCACCATCCTGCTGTGCTTTGCCCCACCAGTGGGGCGGCAAGCAAGGAACCGGTCAAGGAGCTGCTGCAGGTGGTGCATACGGGCAAGCACCCGCTCCGGCTTCATATCCCTCACTGGGGTCGGTGGCTTCTTGTCATCTGGGTTGCCACCATTCCTCTCACGGTAGTCATCATATCCACCATACCCAGGGGGTGATGAGTAGGAGGGCGAACGGCGGCCATACGGATCCGGTGAACCCCAGCGCTCACGGTCACGGGGTGACGGACCGTTTGCGCTGCTGCCAGCATTTGAACCCTGTTTGCGCTCATGGAGGAAGAACTCGAGGCGCTGGTCCAGGTAGAGCGCATAAGTGCGCACAAAGGCAGAGTGATCCCACGAGCCAGAGTGTGCCTCGTCACGGAAGTCGGCGAGGTTGAGCAGGCGGGTGCCACGGCGGGTGGCATGGAGGAGCTCCCGGTGGAAGGACGGGTCGCCGTCGGCCAGGAGTCGGTGCACGAGCATGAGCGTCTTGAGCGCGACGACGTAGTCGCGGGTGCGGGAGAGCCTGCGCGAGCAGCCCGCCACGGCGGCGGCGACGTGGGCGCGGGATCCGGAGGTGAGGTGGAGGATCTCGCGGATGTGGCGTTCCTCGGCCGGCTCATCGTCGTGGCTGGTGGCCTTGACGATGAGCACGTCGAGCTCCGGCGCGATGTTGCTGGTGACCTTGGCGAGGCCGATGCTGGTCTGGTCCTTGACCGCGCCCAGCGCCTTCCGAATCGTGCTCGACGACATCTTCGCCGCCTCCTCCTCCTCTGCTCCTCGCCACCAACCCACCAGCACCAACCGGAGCTGAAGCTACCTCGTCGTGCTCGGCTTAGATCTGAACAGAATAAACACCGTATGATGAGCTTATTGACCGTTGAGTTCAGCTCACGCGAGCTGAAAAAGAGGAAAGTGATTCACCGCGCCCAGATCCCAGCGATTTCGCAGGTCCTATCCGAGAAACAAATCAAGGAATCGGCGGTTGGAGATCCGCAGAGCCGGAACGGGGTGCGAGATTTCATTTTCCAAATATAGGCTGGCTACTAGATACTACTACTGCACTACTCGATGCTCATCATCGTCTATCTACTAGAGCAAAGCGCACAGCAGGTTCAGCGAAAAGCAGCGGCAGCGAAGCTAGCCACCGAGCCGGTATATCCAGCTCGCGAGCGGATCTAGCTAGAACGGTTCGAACGAGCGATTTACCTGCAGCAGATCTGCGCGGGCCGAGGTCGGTGGCGCGCGCGCGGGAGCGGCCGAGCGGAGCTCAGATCCCGCCTCACCACCCCCGCCCCGCTCGCTCCTGTCGCGGGTTTTGACCCTCCTCGCCGCCGGCTGGTGAGAGGGGAGGAGGCTGGCTGCGGTCCACGGCGAGGAGACGGGAGGAGGAAGGAGAAGGAGGAAAGCAACGCAGGCGGGAGGGGAGGGCGGGGAGGTGAGGAATGGAAAGGGAATGGCGTGTGGTGGTGGGGCGCTTTTGTGTGCTGCTCGGAGGGGACGTCTGGTGCCTTACTGTTTTCAGATTTTTTTATACGATTTTTTCGCGCTCGGGGGGGACGAGGAAGCAGGCAAAGCACGCTTCGCGTGGGTTCCTTTCCTTTTGCCCGCCCCGCACCGCACCGCACCGACGCCGTCTCGGCCCGGGCCGGCGCCTACCACCCCCGCGCCGCACCCGTTTCTTTCTGGCAGGCAGTGTTTTCCCCGCGCCGACGACGGAATCAATGGAGGATCGTCCACCTCGTGGAGAGCGGCGGGGACGAGTTGACCGAGCGAGCCAGCCAGCAAGCTGATCCGTTCGTTAATACGGTGCCGTGCCCGTGACGACGGACAATGACGATGAGGCAGGGGGCCGGATTCTGGCGAAATTGGAAAGGGGCGTGGCACCGGACGGTCGCCGGGCCGTTGACATCGGCCGTGCCCGGACTGGCAAGGCTGCTGCTCCCCGTGCCGCGTCACTCCGAACAACTCCACTCCACATACGCCTGATCCCGCAGGCCACACACCACCACTACGCGCCGTCGCTTTCGGTGCGCGATTCATTACTCGACTTTGGGCCGACCATCATTACGTTCCAAATTTTCTCCGACCCAGTGAGACCACTTTTATATGCCGGCCATGCTATTCCTCTTTCTTTCTTCTTTTTAGTTAGTTAATAATTTAATAAACCGAATAATCAAACCTTTCGGGCTGCTTGTGTGCACTGATGTGTCTGTCACTAAATTTTCTTGAAACGGATTAAAATAAATGATCAAAGTTTTAGAAAGCAAATCTTGCGGAGCTGTTCTGCCGCTCTAAATGGACTTAAATAAACTACACAGAAAACAGGCTCAATCATTTTCTAAGTATTTCATTAAAAATGGCTCAATCATTGTGCTCACCTCACGGCCGCTGGTATAAACAACGCATTAACGCTGATCACCTGCTAATTTAACACGCTCCGGTGGTCGCCTGGTTCTAGTGGTGTAATTTAACGCTGCTCGCCGGGTCCAAACGGACCGGGATCCTCTAACTTCATTGTCTCAACGTCAGATCAACATCCACCACAAATCCACCGTCTGTTGGGATACGAACGGCATCAGCTGTGCATACATAGAGTAGCAGGCATGGAGCTAACTCTGAAAACTCATTCTTCTTTCTCTTATTAAAAATCCGAAACATGACATTTGGAATCTCCAAATTTTATGAATATTTGAGAGGCTAAATACGAGATATCAATGCATCCATTTTGATTGTAAACACTCAAAGATATGCTTTGGAGATTTAAATAAAATTTCCCAAAGTGTGCTAATCGGCATGCACCAGTCTGCTTGTTTACAGTCAAATAGCATGACCATTAGCCAACTTTGATAAATTTTATTCAAATCTCCAAAGTATATCTTTGAGTGTTTATAATCAAAATGGATGCATTGATATCTCCTATATAACCTCTCAAATATTTGTAAATTTTGGAGATTCCTCATGTCATCTTTTGGATTTTTGAATAAGAGAAAGAAGGATGACTTTTCAGAGTTAGCTCCATGACTGCTACTCTCTCGCTGTGCAGCCTGTGCCGTTCGTATCCGCACCAATGGTAGATTTGTTGCGATGTCGATCTGACGTTGAGACAATGAAGTCAGAGGATCCTCTCCCGGTCCAAACCGTTATTTGAGGTTCTGACAGGTTGGCTAGTTGACCGAATCTGACCGGATACCAGGCTTTGCTAAAATTGAAGTTTTATCTTTTAGCCCAACATGTACTACCTCCATTCCTATATGTAAGCATTCAGGGATTCAAATTTTGTTCCATTATATAAGCATTCCTACATATAAGACAAAATATGATGGGTTGGTTGGTGAGTGCAGAATTGATGAGGTAGTGTAAAATGAGGGGTATATATGTCTTCTATCCTCTTGACTAATTTTATCTTGGGATTCTATGAATGCTTATATATAGGAATGGAGGGAGTAGTTTTCAAAAGCGCTGGTCAAAGAGCAACTGCGGAATGGATTTGGTTGGAGTTGGAGGGCATGCAGCCACCTGTGATTGCTCCACCGTGAATTCACTTTTCCCAAAATATAAGGATTTTAGTTTACTTTGTAAGGAGGGTATCAAAGCTTCATGGCATTTCAATGAATCTGGATACAATAACATCAAGATACATTAAAACTGCTACCAATTTAAATCAGATGTAGAAATACTTATGAGGAGTTTTTCGGTTCACCATACTTGACAATAGTTTGATCCAATGGTAAAGATTATTTTACCATATTGAGGATAGTATCGTCAAATCAATAGATTATTATGATTAATTTTTATTTTTATGATAATATAAATGAAAATCAGTAATATGATTAATATTTAATGTTAATAATATGTTCAATATTATTATAACAATAAAGTTATGATTCATATATCAAAATTATATTTTATAAAAAATATAAATCTGTTAAATATTAGTAAAATTACAAAAATACTCTTAAACTACTGAGTAATTTTTCAAAAGTACTTACCAGTAGTGTGGACCCGAAAACTTCTCATACTTTATACCGGGAGTATTTTGGAACAGATGGGATTCTGATAGCTTTACAATAATTTCTCTCTGCATGCTTTTTGTACTCGAGTTTCCACCGTACTGTACTCCCTCTATTTTCGAGACCCGGAGGGAGTAATAACAAGTTGTCCAGCTATCCTCACAATCAGGAGGACGCGGACGATCGCGTCGCTGTACTTGCTCTTGCTGTAACTAGCTGCACCTGCAATGTCCGATTCCTCACGCGTAAGTGCTGCAGCCGCGCATGTCTGGCATTTCAATGGCCACAGCGCATTGCCAAGCAGCTGCCCACTGCCCACCCATTGAAATTGAACACCCAATAAACCTTGGAATCCTAGTGGTATCATGTGCGCCGGCAGCCGAGACGACAGGAAAATCAATCCGTTTCCGTCCTCTGCCGCCGTGGCTGTGTGTATACACAACACGGTCCACGCATAGGACTCTGTAGTTTATTTCAGGAAATGCGGTCGGTGTAGCTGTGTACCCGTTCGCTTCTCATCGACAACAACACGGCTCTTGTTAGTGCCAGAGTTTTCCCGATTGTTCGGAGGCTTCTGAACCCTCACTCCCTTGTTCTATTGCTCAAATAAAGGACTGCATCGTTATTCTTTTGTGTAGAACGGACGACAACGACGCTTGAAGAAAAGGTGAGGCATCGCGTTCTTGATCGAGGATGGAGGCTAGTGCGCGGACATGGAGTGGAGGCGGGACCCTGAATCATGAACGAGCAGAGGAATCGCATCTCTTAGCGAAGAAGTAAAACGTTCGCGTTGGTAAGCTCATGTTAACTTTAAATCTTTAATATAAGCCAGGACTTGTAGGTCTGCTTTAGTCCAAGCTAGACTGGAAATGTTTTTATGTGCACTATCCTAAAAGCGATCATGAATACTGGATTACTAAGCGTAGAAAATTGTGGCACGACCAAACTATCTGTATTTTCAATCCAGCCGTTCCAGTGGAGGTTTCGTCCGCTCTGCATCACGCAGAATGTGTGGCCATGTAGGCACGTAACGACTAGGCAATTAGCTTAATGGAAAGTGCGATGCACTGGGCGTGTGCACGTTCCAGTTCACCGTGCATAGAAAAATAGTCTGCCGCATCAGCATGTGGCTCGGTTTAAGGCCATAAGTAAGCCTACGCTTTGTGATAAAAGAAGTGGACAGGAACAAACGGCCGGGCCGACGAGTGGGTTTTGGCTGGAGGCAACTGCACCGTGGGATGGATAGATGGAGCAGGTGATGATGACAGTGACGCAGCGGCTATCATCTTGACCGGAGATGTGCTGAACCTGTATGGCTGTATGAACCAAATTTATATGCTAAAACCAAAAAAATAATCAGCGACTGAAGATGTTAATAAACTCGTGCACGTCGTGCGGCTGCAGCCTAAATCCAGTTGTGCCATGTGAGTCGCGCTACTCGATCGGCTAACCACTTTTAATCTCCGCAATCGTTTTGGCTTCAACCAGATGTAAACTAGTCGTACCCTTGTCTGAAGTAGATTCCACAATCAGTCAGGAGGAGCCGGCTCCTGTAAAAATTATGGTGCTACTGTACTTGTTTGAGCCTTTAACTTACGCTGCTGCCAGAAAAGTCGGTGGCAACCGGTACAGCGTTGTACGGATGAAGTTCCGTTTACACTGGTACAGGAGTCGGTGGCAGGTAAAACGGAGAAAAATTATCTGGTGTATATGTTTTGACAGTGTAATGTTCGCACTAAACACAAGCAAAACACAAATTTAAACGGCTCACTTCATGTCAAGACTCAAGAGAACGGAGAAGAAGGCCCACTTCACTGGTCCAGCGCAGCTCCAGAGTGAACGGGCCCAGCTCGTATTCGGCGCCAGGCGACGAGGCCCAGGAGCCCGGACCACAGAGGCGCCGGCATAAGCTGCT
>JAUNZO010004471.1:0-13396 GCA_031894775.1 Chloris gayana | reverse complement strand
CTTACATACGAAAATGACTTTTGTGGGCATAGTGTCATGTGCCCACCCTAGCTTTTTTATTAGTTATGGTTAAATATAAATATTGAATCTCTGATTATACTATTAAACATATCAAACTAGTTGTAGACATGTTGTCAATTCATAAATTGAAGTACAAAAATATCAAATTCTGACAAATTCATCAAATTTAACAGAATTTCATGAATTTACCATAATTTGATGTTTTTGTACTTCAATTTATGATTTGACAACACATCAGAGATTCAATATTTATATTTAACCACAATTAAGAGAAAAGCTAGGGTGGACACATGCCCCTATGCTCACTGAAGTATTTCTCCTTACATATATATGCTACGACCAGCACTTCAAAACGTACATTAGCAGCAGGCTTAAATTTTTTGACAGCTCGTGAATGAATTCCTCCTACTAATGAGCAGCATTTTGACGTCCAATAAACATCTGGTTCTTATCTTGTCCATCAGACTAATCCAAGCAACGAAACGCCTCGAAAGTCAATTCCTATATATACGTTCATTCACCACCTTCCCATAGCGTGGTTCCCGCTACGAATCCAGCTCCTCCGCTTCTTGCGTTGGCGCGGCATGGCGACCACTGATCGGGCACCTCCATCTAGCTATTAGCTCGACTGAAATTTAAGCTGGATGCAACCCAACCGCCGACAAGGCCGGCGGAACGTGTGAGCCAATCCAACGTTCAGATACGACGGCATGGCTATTGGCTACGGCGCCTAGAGCTTCCATTGCCGGGGGATGCGCCGTGCCGTGTCGACGTCGCCTATGTCCCCGTGCGGTCACCACTGCACGGCCGCTAGCGTGGTGGTGGTACCGGGCTACTGGCTATGCATGGCTATATGGCTTGTCTCGTACATGCCTGCTGGTACCTGCTGTCTCCCTGCGTCAGCGATGGACGGAGTGGTTCTCGTGTTGTTGTTGTTGTTGTGTGTGTGACACAGCGCACGACGGCGGACGCGAAGTCGTTGTGGCGGCTGAGGATGTGCCGGCCGGCCGGGGGCTTGCAATTTCAGGCCCAACAGCCAGCACGGCCCTAACCCTGGCCCGGCCTGTCGTACCACGGCCCTTCACGCCCTCGACGAAGGAAGAAGCATCAGAGCTCGGATCACTGAATAACAACAACAACAACTTCGCTCAAAGGAGGGATCGGAAATAATTCGTGCTTTGTCAAGCTGGTCATGCTAACAAAACAGGAGACAGAGGTGCATGGTGGGAGTATGATCCAGCGAGTAAAGGTCCCGCGCCATTTATTAATCTCCATGAAATCCCCTCTCTGTGTTTTCTGGGACCCTACGGGACGGGGCCATGCTTAAAGTAGAGCTAAAGTTGCAGGGGAATATCCGCCGGGTTAATTCACTGTTGCCGCACAGGGCAAGAAAACAGCAGTTTTGTTTGTGCGATGAGGATGCGTGGGGCACATCGTTCCCAAACCAAGCCGGGGGGGGGGGGGCAGGGTTTGGTGCTTCCCGTTAGCATGCTGTGGGCACCGGTCGCACAGAGTAGAACAGTGCCTCCGCGCGATGCCCCCAGCTCCATTCATGCTAGGGTGGTCAGATCAGACAGCGATCTGAAGCGAGATCATCTGCGGCGAGATTGCAGATTGTATCTTGTTTAGGGAGGAGTAATTGGCGGGAATTTTGAGGATTATTCGACCCCAACCATCCCCATCGTGGGATAGATAGCTACTCTCCGATCCCAACAAAAGCCAACAAGGAGCAGATAGCATCGCCGTCACTTTCGCGCCACCGACCGCCGCGCCAGTAGCTAAAATTCGCAAAATCTTCCGAACGTCCATTTCTCTTCTTTTGAGAGTAACGGCCGGCTAGCCTTTTCATTCGTTTAACCGATCGTTACATACGTAGCCGATCAAGAGAAACCGAATCAGGATACCAAAGCCCATTCAGACAACTTGGACAGATTCTTTGCCAACGGGGGATGTGATTCATCACAGGAAAATGGCCGAACATGGGTCATGTGTTGTGTGCGGAGCTCCAGATTCATGGCGTCATTCCCTATTGGAGTGCAATTTGGCCAGAGGCATTTGGGCTCTGGAACAAGACGAGATTATTGAGCATCTAATTGAAACTCATCATACTGATGCTAGGAGCTGGCTGATGACCATCATGGAGACGCTTGACCATGAATCCTTAACGAGAGTGGTAGTAACTCTTTGGGCTATATGGTATGTGCGCAGGAAAGCAATCCATGAAGAGAGTTTCCAAAGCCCTCTTTCGACCCATGCTTTTGTCAATAAATTCATTTCTGAATTGCAAATTGTGGAACCGGCTAAAACAGCTAAAGTCTCGGAGGAAGATAATCCACCGTGTTGGCTCGCGCCGCCGGAAGGCCTGATGAAGATCAATGTGGATGCAGCTGTATCAAAGAACAGAAGGATGGCCTCGGCAGCTGCAGTTGCAAGAGATACAACAGGTTCTTTCCTAGGAGCTTCTGTGCTGGTATTGCAGGGCCTGACTGAGCCTGAAATTGCTGAAGCGATCGCTTGCAGGGAGGGCATGGCTCTTGCAAGTGATTTGGTTTTACAGAAATTTCGGTTGGCATCTGACAGTTTAAATGTGATTAGAAGCCTACGAGCATCCTATTTGGGCAACTATGGACACATTGTCCAGGAAATCTGTGCGCGTTCACGCGAGTTCCAGGTTGTTGATTGGGTCCATGAAAGTCGAAAGTCTAACATAGATGCTCATTGTTTAGCGAGAAGTCATGTAAATGCTAGTCCAGGCAGACATGTCTGGTTCTTATCGCCGCCAGCAGGCGTTTGTACCACAGTTTCTCCAACACCTTGATAAAGAGAGTATGGTTTGTCTCAAAAAAAAAAAAAAAAAGTAAAATATTGGAATGGCCACTGTCGGTGTGTGAGTACACCTCCGGATGGGGGCCTGTCAAGACTCCCTTCGGATAGGTTCGGGGAAGAACGGATTCGCTCGCGCGTTAGCGTAGATGATTCACGCGACTAAGAACACGGGAGAGTTATCCAGGTTCGGGCCGCACCGGGTGCGTAATACCCTACGTCCCGCTGGTGTGTGTATTCAGCTGTTCTCGTCTTTACACCGGAGTCTCCCCTCCTTTTATAGGATAAGGAGAGGAGCACCGTACAAGTACCGGGGTACCCGGACACCCGGTGGGGGTCCGGTCCTTCTTGAGATTTCCCGACACGATCCCGACTAAATCCGTTGCGGTCTCTTCTCCTCGGTTCGCGCTCCGAGTCTCTTCCATCCCATTGGACGAGAGCCCTCCCGGCACCGTGGCGGAGCGGCTTCCCGAGGCGCGGCGCACGGGGAAGCCGCGCGCACGTCCTGTCGGGCTGCGGCGTCGCCACGTGCACTCGAGTGCCGCATTAACTCCGGGTGGTTGGGGCGTCGGAGGAAGCTACCGGGAAGCTTCGTTCCCCCCGACGCTCCCGCTCCTCCGGTCTTCATGGGCCTCGTGGGCTTCGTGGGTCTTGCGGACTTCCTCTCCCGCGGGCGCCGTCTTCGTCCATGGGCCGGAAACGGCCCACGCCCGGTTAGGGGACCCCGATCCCCCTACACCGACAGAGCCCCCGGCCCGGCCGCCGACCCGCGGGGTCGGAGCAGGGATTGGGGCCACCCGTCGGTGCCCGGTGCCGTTTGGGTTGCTCCGGGCGTGGCTCTCAAATGAACGGAGCCGCTTGGGCTGCCGGGCACGACCGCCCCGAGGCGTCGCGTCGCTTCGGTTCGCGTGCGGTGGGCCCGCCCGGCGTCCGCGCTCAAGTAGGGGGATGGCCGGTTGCCCACAGCACGTCTTCCACTTCGCCCTTCGCCTTTCGTCTTCTCAACTTCTTTCTTGCTGCCGCGCTCCCCTTCGCCTTCTTCTCCGCCGATCCGCGCCGCCGCTTTCGTCGCCGTCGCCCCTCGCCGTCAAGATGGCCCGCGGAAGGTCCTCCCCCGCCGCAGCAGTTCGCGCGCGCGCTCGCCGTCGGCGGATGCACCGCCAACGGTGCGGTTGCCCGACGCTAGGGTCGACATGTCGCGACTTTCGCCCTTCCCGCCGGTGGACGGTGATAGGGCCGTTCGCGTTGGGGGGCCTTTGCCGCCGCCGACCGGAGGGCTAGAGATCCTCCACTTCATATCCTTCGTCGTCGCCGGCGCCGTTCCCCCGCCTTCTCCGACTTCTTCCCGGAGGTGCTCCGGCGTACGGGATCCGCATGGCGCACCTCACGCCGAATGCGGTCGCGGCGCCGGCCGTGTTCGCCCATCTATGCGAAGGATTTGTGGGGGTGCAGCCGTGCTTCCCCATATTCCAACGCTATTTCAAGATGACGCTTACCAACGCCTCGGAGGTGATCGGATGCGTCCGGCCGACCGTCCGGCCCGACAGCGGATACATAGAGTACTCGCTTAGCAACAAGGTGGAGGGGTGGAAGAAGGCCCGGTTCGTGGTGCCGTACGAGAAGGACTTCCGCCGCCTCCGCGTCCCGCCGGTCCCGGCCCAACACTTGGCCGTCCGGGGACGCCGTGCCCCACCTTCCCGAGGGCATGATGCCGGTGGTCGACCGGATCGCGGCGCTCGCCGCGGCCGGCCCGACTTCGCGCGGGGTGGTGCACGACTTCCTCGAGCGCAACATCGCGTCCCTTCGCCGGAGATCGGTCCCGTCGTGGCTGTACCGGGACTTCAACTTCGCCGGCCGCACTCGCACGGGGGCGGGCTCGGACCTGCCCGAGGCCGCGAGCGGTTCGCCTACTCCACGCCGACCGGGAAGAAGTGGGCCGCCTCCTTCGCGTACCCGGAAGGTGCCGAGCCCCTTCATCGGCCGGCGAGCAAGCGCGCCGTCCTCGACAAGCATGCCTCTGATCGGGGCCGCTCGGGTTTCTTGCCGCGGTCCCGGCTCCCACTCCTGGTCTCCGGGTACCCGGAGTCACGCCTTCCTCCGACCCGGGTGCGGCGGCCATCCCCGGGGGTGCCTCCGGAGCTCCGGGTGGCAGCCCCGGCGCCGCGAGGCCTGCTCCGAGTGCGCGGGACAAAGGCAAGGGGAAAAGGTCTCCGTCGCCCCCTCCTCCGATTCCTCCGGCCCGCCCGCTTTCCACGGAAGCGGGCCCGGCAGGCTACGCCGGCACCGCGTGACGGGGCCGCTCCGCAGAGAAGTCCCTCGCAGCCGCACCGGCGCGAGCGACCGGGTGGACGCGCGACGTGTAGGAAGCTTTCCTCTCTTTTTGCTTAAGCTGCGTGCTTGGTATGCTGCGTTTCGTCTCACCGTGGGCCGATGGTTGTGAAATGTGTTCGATTTGCTTTGTTTGTAGGAGTGTCCGGATCGAGCCGGACCCGGACCTGGTCCCTTTGAACCCCAAGGCCGCCGGTGCGGCTCCGGCGACCGGAGCGGAGGACGGCGCGGGAGGGGCAACGGGTGCCCCGAGGAAGAGGTCGCGGACGGTCCCGCGGGGGTGGCCGGAGGTGCCGCCGGAGGGGAGGCCGCGGGCACTCCCGAGGAGGTGGCTGCAGGTGTCACCGAAGAGGAGGACGCGGGTGCCCTCGCCGGCGAGGAGGCTGCGGGCGCCCTGCCGGAGAGGAGGCCGCGGGTGCCTCTCGCCGAAGTTGAGTTCGCCGGGTGTCGCCCCCTCCGGCCGGGAACGCGCCGGGTGCTTTCCCAATCGGCGCCGCCGGCGTCCACCACGGTCTTCCACTCCACGGCCGGGTGCCGGCGCCGCCGGCCCTATAGTGCTCGGAGGGGAATGATTCCCTCCGCGCGTTCGGTCGGAGCCGGGAGCGGTGGTCGGCGGAGACACTTCGTCGACCGCCGCCGCCGGAAGGGGCCGTGGGCGCGCCGGATGCGGCCGGAGCGGGTCACCTTCGAGTCGCATGGGGCGCCACAAGATTGGCGATGTGCTCGGGGAGGCCACCCGGTCGCTTCTTGCCATGAAGGCGGCCGTGGAGGAGGCGGATGCGTCCCCGGACGACCGGGAGGCCGCGTTGGCCGAGCGCGAGGCGGAGGTGGCGGAGGCCCGGCGGGCCCCGGAGACGGCCGTGAAGCCGGCCCGGCCAGCGATATCGGCGCCGCATGGAGGAAGTCCAGCATGAGCCGGACCAAGCCGCCGGCATCGACGATCGTGCCGCCGAGAAGCCGCGTGACGCAAAGGCCCGCGAGGCTGAAAGCATGAACCGCCTCCGTGGCGTCCCGGAGCGGGAGCGTGCCGTGCAGCTCCGCGGCGCGCAGCTGGAGGAGGCGGAGGCCCACATGGACCTCCGCGAGGCGGCCGTGACCCGTCGCGAGGCGACCGCGGTGGCTCGCGAGGAGGAGCCGAAAGAGCGCGCCGCCGCGCTTGCCCTTCGGGAGGCTGCGCCGGGCGAGCGGGAGCGGGCCGTCGGAGCGGCCGAGGCGAAGGTGCAGCGCGTCGCTGACTCCGTGGCCTCCCGGAGGCGGCGCTTAGGGGACGCGAGGGCGCCCTTGCTACTCGGGAGGAGCAGGTCCGGCTTCGTGAGAACGAGGCCGCCGTTCGTAAGGAAGCCTTGGAGATGGAGGCGGCCCGTCTCGCTCGGGCCGAAGAGCAGGTCCGCGGCATCGGCGGCGGGTTGGCGCACCGCGTCCGTGAGGAGACTCTCGCAGAGGCCCGTAAGGCCTTCGCCGTCGAGCTTAAAGCGATGGAGAAGAGCCGGGACGAGTACCGCCGGCGAGTCGAGCGGTTGGAGGCCCGCTTGAAGAAGTCGGGCCGCGGCTCTTCCGCCGCAGCCCGATGGCGATGACCTCCGGCGGCAGCTCGCGGAGGCGCGGTCCCGCCTGAGGAATCCGAGCTTCGGCGCGTTGAGCCGAGCGAGCGGGCGACGAGCTGGCCTCGGCGGCGCGGACGCAGGCGGAGATCGCCGCCGAGGTGCACCGGCGGTTTCGTCGGCACTATTCGAGGCGGGTCCGCCTCGTCTTCCCGAGCCCCTTGACCGCGGCGCGGCTGGGTACGCCTTCGCCATGCGGGGGTTGTTGACTCCCCGAGCAGCCCGAACACCCGGGTGGCGGAGGTCCCGGAGGAGGAGGGGCGGCAAACCATAGCCGCGGCCCCGGAGGAGGTGCCGGCGAACGCGCCGGTGCCGGTGCCCGGTTCCCGCTCCTAGCCGTGGTGAACGGCGACGTCCCTCGCGGGTGAGCACGCCGCGGCCAAGGCGCAGGCACGCGCCGTCGCCCGTGCCTTTGCCGAAAGCTTCAAGCGGGGCTAAGTGCCCGCTTCCTCCACCTGCGCGTGGCTTGCTCGGCGTCCGTGCCTTTTTTGTTTGTATTGAACCTGTTCTTCCGTGCAAGTTAGAAATTTAAGTTCAAACTTGTCGGTGTTAATGAAAAGCTTAAACTCGTTGTTCCTTCCGTTCGTGCGGTTGTCCGCGTGTGTCGTGTAGTCGTAGGCCGTTTGGTAATTCGTAGTTGCGCTTAGAGCGCGATTCGCGGCGCCCGAGCCTCAACCGGACAAAACGCCTTCCGGCTTCCGACTAAGTCATGGACCTTCCTTGCCCGTCGGAGGAAAGCAAGGTCTTAAACATGCACGACAGCGATCCCGCGAGAAGTAGGAAAAGAAGCGACCGGGCGCTGTTTTTCATTTAAAACATGTCGGTACAAGTGCCGTGGCGACCGTGGCCGTGGCGATGAGACTTCCGGTACTACCCGGACCATTGGCTGCAGAATATTCTAAGGGTAGAATTTCTTTAGGTGCTCAATGTTCCAAGCGCTTGGTTCCGGTACCCGTCCTCCGACTCTAGACGAACGGATCCCGGACGGGTGACGGCAGTGACGAGGAAGGGCCCTTCCCACATGGGAGTTAGCTTATCCTTGCCTTCACGCGTCTCGAGCCCGTCGGAGGACAAGATCTCCCGTTTGCAACTCCCGGGCGCACGCGCCGCCGGTGGTAGCGGCGCAAGCCCCGGAGGTACCTCGCGCTTCGCAGTAGTACTCGCCGTCTTGCCTCCTCGAGGAGGTCAATATCATCGTGCCGCCGGGTGCTTTGGTCGGCTTCGTCGAATGCGGCGACTCGGGGCTATTGAACCGGATCTCCGTGGGTAGCACCGCCTCCGCACCGTACACGAGGAAAAAGGCGTTTCGCCCGTGGCTCGACTCGTCGTGGTGCGCAGGGACCAGAGCACGGATTGGATCTCGCTTACCCACTCGGAGCCTTTCTTCTTCAACGGGTCAAATGATCTTGTTTTCAAACCCTTGAGGATTTCTCCGTTGGCGCGTTCGACTTGGCCGTTGCTTTGTGGGTGGGCTCTTGAGGCAAAGCAGATCCGGGTGCCGAGGGAGTCGCAGTATGCTGCGAATGCGTGGCTCGTGAACCGGGTCCCGTTGTCCGTGATAATCCGCCGCGGCACCCCGAATCTTGCAATGACATTCTTCATGAATTTGACCGCCGAGTTTTGGTCTATCTTTATCACCGCCTCCGCTTCTACCCACTTCGTGAACTTGTCGATGGCCACATATAGCCACCCGTACCCACCCGGGCGATCGGAAATGGCCCTACAATGTCCAGGCCCCAAACCGCGAACGGCCAGGATAAGGGAATTGTCTGAAGGGCTTGAGCGGGCAGGTGCGTCCGCTTGGCGTGAAACCGGCATGCCTTGCATTGTTGCACCAGCCTGGTGGCGTCCTCGGAGGGCCGTCGGCCGCAGTAACCCCGCCGAAAGGCTTTCCCGACCAGCGTGCGGGGAGCGTGGTGGCTGCCGCACTCGCCCTCGTGGATCTCAACGAGTATGTCGTTGCCTTCTTCCGTCTTTACGCACTTCAGCAGAACGCCATTGGCACTCGCGTTTGTACGGCCTCGTCATCGACAACGGCGTATCGCTTGGCTTGGCGGGCTAGGCGTTCCGCGTCCGTGTCGTCTTCCGCAAGGATGTCGTCACGCGGTACCCGAGGATGTCGTCCATCCAGCAGGCGTCCCGCGGCTCGTTGGCAAGCGCTTCTTCGCTATTCTCGCGTGTGCTGCGAGATCCTGCGGGTGCGCCTGCGCTTTGTTGTTGCTCGTATGGAGCTCGGTCGGCGTCGAGGCCGAAGGGGATGTCAAGATCTCCATGAACGCCCGGGTGGGATCGGAGCTCGAGTGGAGGCCACCCGGGATAGCTCGTCGGCAATGTGATTGTCGCCCCGGGCACGTGAAGTACCTCGAGGCCGTTGAACTTCTTTTCCATCCGCCCGACCGCCGCGAGGTATGCAGCCATCTCGCGGGTCGTTGCACCGGTACTCCTTGGATACCTGGTTGACGACAAGTTGCGAGTCTCCCTTGGCGAGGAGGCGCGTGACCCCGAGGTCGGCCGCGATCCGCAACCCCGCCAAGAGAGCTTCGTATTCCGCCATGTTGTTGGTGCACCGGAAGTGTAGCCGGACCGCGTAGCGCAGCTCGTCGCCGGTTGGTGATAGCAGCAGCACCCTCGCTCCCGCACCGTTGAGGGTGAGGGAACCGTCGAAGAACATCGTCCGGTAGTCGCCGGGCGCGTCGTGCATCGCTGCACCCGGGTGCTAAGCTCTTCCCGCTCGATCTCCGGGGTGGGCGTCCACTCGAGCAAGAGCCCGGCTCTTGATGATGTGTGTGCTCGAGGAAGGACAAGTCGAACTCCCCGGCTCCACGACCCACTTGGCCACTCGTCCGGTCGCTTCCCCGTTGCGTAGTATGGTTTTCGGCGGTGCCGTAGTTACCACCCGGACGGGATGGCCTTGGAAGTAGTGCCGTAACTTCCGGGATGCGATAAGTCCGTGTAGAACATCTTCCGGTACCGTGGGTACCGTGTCTTGGCATCCCGCGAACTTCGGCGATGAAGTACACCGGCGTTGAATGCGCCGGGTGCGAGATTCGGATTCCGGAAGGTCGCTCTCGCTCGTCGTGGAAGACGGGCCGGAGCCCCGGGTGGTGCGGTGGTGACGCAGATGTCTGTCGTCGAGGGTAGCCGGAGCGGATCCCGCCCCACCCATAATGTAAGACGTGGTCGGAGCCGGAGCCCCGGGTGGGGTGGGATCAACGCGTCCATCCTTGTCTTTCCGGTCGTGGTCCCCGCTCGCCCAAATCATGCGACGAGGTCGGAGCCGGAGCCCCGGGTGAAGCCGGGGAGCCACACCGTCCGCAGGAGTCGTTGCGGCTGGGGACCGCCTCGGGTGCCCCACCCGGCAGGCCGGAGCGGCCGCGTCGCTCACCATGTCGTGAGTGAGAGCGTATGTAGCCCCCGGTGCTCCAGCGCTCGCGAGCCGGTTGCGGGCGGAGCCCCGGGTCCGCTTGGCCCACCGCCTTCGAGCCGTCAAGGCACCCGCGTTTGCTGGTTCGTCGAGAACCGCGAGGCGCCGCTCCGGTCGCTCGACCACCAGGGCCGCACCGACCACTTGCGGGTTGGCCGCTATGTACAGGAGCGATGGTTCACCCGGTTCCGGGCGACTAGAACGGGCGCCGAGGACAGGTAGCGCTTGAGGTCTTGCAAGGCTTCATTGGCTTCCCGAGTCCACTCGAATTTGTCCGTCCTCTTCATCGGCTTGAACAGCGGGAGGGCACGTTCACCTAGGCGTGAAATGAATCGGCCAAGGGCCGCCATCCTCCCGGCTAGGCGTTGCATGTCCTTGAGCCGCCTTGGGGGCGGATTTCTTCGATGGCCCGGATTTTCTCGGGGTTTGCTTCGATCCCGCGGTGCGAGACCACGAAGCCGAGTAGCTTCCCTGCCGGTACGCCGAAGACGCACTTTTCCGGGTTTAGCTTCACCCGGTTGCGGTGCAGATTGGAGAAGGTCTCCTCGAAGTCGAACAGGAGAGACGGTGCCTTGCGGCTCTTAATGACCAAGTCGTCGACATACGCCTCCACGTTCCTCCCGATTTGCGAGTCCGGGGTTAAGCGCATGGCTCGTTGGAACGTGGGGCCTGCGTTTTTGAGACCGAAAGGCAAGCTTACGTAGCAAAAGCTCCCTGCGGGAGTCATAAAAGCGATCTTCTCCTCATCCTCCTTAGCCATACTGATTTGGTGGTACCCGGAGTACGCATCCAACATGCAAAGCAGGTCGCAGCCTGCGGTGGAGTCTACTACAGAATCTATCCGGGGCAACGGAAACGGGTCCTTCGGGCAAGCCTTGTTCGGGTCGGTGTAGTCCACGCACATCCGCATCTTACCGTTATTCTTGGGCACGACCACCGGGTTGGCGAGCCACGTCGGGTGCGTGACTTCCCGGATAAACTTGGCCTCCGAAGCCTCTTGACTTCGGCCGGATGAAGTCCTCGCGCTCGGGGGCTTGGCGCCTCGCCCGCCGCTTCACGGGTCTTGCGGCGGGGTCGACCTTGAGTTGGTGCTCAATCACCCTCCCGGGTATGCCCGGCATGTCCGAAGGATGCCGGGCAAAGATGTCGCTGTTTGCTTGGAGGAAGGTGATGAGCGTGAGTTCCTATTTCGGGTCGAGGTCACCACCTCCGCCGGCGGGTCGTGCCATGCTTGGGCTTCCGGCGACGGGCGCACTTGTCGGCCAACCGGAAGAGGTCCGTGACCGTCTCCGACCGGTGTACGCCCGGCTCGCCCGGGATATCCTTGTCTCGGACGCCATGGCGAGAGGCGGAGAGCACCCGGGAGGGGTCGATGCGCGGGATGGTGTTGCGGACTTGATCGAAGAGCTGCATGAACGCCCGTAGCGTCTCGCCCGGCTTCGGACGATGCGGTCCAGGTCGATCCGGCTTCCGGACGCTTCGCCGTTCCTTGGAAGTTGGCCATGAACTTCCGGCACGAGCTCTTCCGAGAGCCGATAGACTCCGGCGCCGGGTTCATGAACCATGACCGAGCCGAGTCCTTGAGGGCCAGGTGGAAGTAGTTGGCCATGATGTCCTCCGAGCCGCCGGCGGCTTTGACGGCGGTGGAGTAGATCCGTAGGAACTCGTCGGGGAGCGATGCCGTCGTACCTTCTCGGAAGGTCCGGGCGGAACTTGCCGGGCCACGTGACGTCGTGCGGGCGCTTTGAGAGGGCCGCGCAGCCCCCGAGGAACGAGGGGTCGAGCTCCTTTCTCTTACGCTTGGGGTGGCGCTCCGGGGACGTCTCCGCTTCCGGCCGTCGAGTTTGTGGGCGGAGGTGCGCTCACGCTCGCGTCCCGCTCGCGCGAGCGCTCAATGCCGACGCGTGCGTCCTCCCTCGCGGCGGCGTCCGCTGAGGTCGTTGCGCAGGTCGCGGTGCCCTCGCGCTCGCGGGGAGTGGACGGAGAGCGAAGCCGCCGGCGGACGCGCGTCCTTGGCGCGGTTGGCGCGGCGGTTGTTGTCGGTCGGTGGTTGCTGCGGCCGGCGTGACGGTCCCGCTCGGCGCTTGGACTGCGCCGTATCCAGGAGCTTACTTACCCCGGTGAGCCACTCCCTTGCTCGCTCTCCCCGCCGGTCCCGCCGGCGGGTTGTTGAGCATGGTCTTCACGGCGGTCGGTGGTCGTCCCCTCTTCTTCCAGGAAGAGGCGACGCGCGATGGCGCGCTCGGACGCGAGCGGCGTGACGGCTTGGGCGCGGCGGTCGGCGCCGCGCCGGTCCTCTCGCCGCATGCTCGGCCGCCGAGGCGTCGGGATGGTCACCATGAACGGAGCGGCCCGCACGGCGTCGGTCGCGGCGACGGCGCCCGGTGGACGTCCGGTCGGAGACGCTATCTTCCGTCCGCGACGTGTCCGAAGATCTCTGCATGGTTGCCCGGAAGTTTCGCAGCGCGAAGCGAAATCTACGATCTTCCCCTTCCCGGCGCGCCAAATGTCGGTGTATGAGTACACCTCCGGATGGGGGCTCGTCAAGACTCCCTTCGGATAGGTTCGGGGAAGGACGGATTCGCTCGCGCGTTAGCGTAGATGATTCACGCGAGTAAGAACACGGGAGAGTTATCCAGGTTCGGGCCGCACCGGGTGCGTAATACCCTACGTCCTGCTCGGTGTGTGTATTCAGCTGTTCTCGTCTTTACATCGGAGTCTCCCCTCCTTTTATAGGATAAGGAGAGGAGCACCGTACAAGTACCCGGGGTACCCGGACACCCGGTGGGGGTCCGGTCCTTCTTGAGATTTCCCGACACGATCCCGACTAAATCCGTTGCGGTCTCTTCTCCTCGGTTCGCGCTCCGAGTCTCTTCCATCCCATTGGACGAGAGCCCTCCCGGCACTCGTGGCGGAGCGGCTTCCCGAGGCGCGGCGCACGGGGAAGCCGCGCGCACGTCCTGTCGGGCTGCGGCGTCGCCACGAGCACTCGAGTGCCGCATTAACTCCGGGTGGTTGGGGCGTCGGAGGAAGCTACCGGGAAGCTTCGTTCCCCCGACGCTCCCGCTCCTCCGGTCTTCATGGGCCTCGTGGGCTTCGTGGATCTTGCGGACTTCCTCTCCCGCGGGCGCCGTCTTCGTCCATGGGCCGGAAACGGCCCACGCCCGGCTAGGGGACCCCGATCCCCCTACACCGACAG
>JAUNZO010004470.1:0-24509 GCA_031894775.1 Chloris gayana | reverse complement strand
TTCACTAACCTGTATTTTAAAATACAGGTGCATTGTTTTATTCATCACTCCATCTGTATCATCTAAACTCAGCACATATGCATGACATAATCTAGACCGAGACCAAAATCCAATAAATGAAATGGAACATGATTTGCTAATTTTGCAACTGAACGTGATCTTTTTAGTTGCCACCAAACCACAAATTAGAGCATTTCATGCCTACTTATTCTGAAATAGTTATTTGACAAAAGAAAAGTTTCCAGTATTTTGCCTATACAATTTACAGTTAATAAAGTGTTTTATTGACCTGCTAGCAATCCAAAGATGCAACTCTCTTCTCTGTTCGTTCCTTCCCCTTTGTCCATGTAGCCAAATATCGGAAGTGCAGATATTATTAGATGACCTTCAACAAAAAAGAATTAACAAACGGCGTCCAGTAGTACGGTAGAGAGAGACAGAGAGAGAGAGAGAGAGAGAGAGAGAGAGAGAGAGAGAGAGAGAGAGACCAGATCGAGGTGCCATGGCATGGAGTTGATGGTGAAGGCACCACTGTCCAAATTGCCTGCTCGGCTGGCCCAAGCCCGCAAGGTCGCAACAAGGATAGCCTGGGGCAAGAGAGGAAGGAAGAGGCGATGGTGCATGGCCTGGGGCGAGAATAGCCGGGACGAATGCGATGATTTCGTTGCTGGTGACTCCTTGGATCTGGTCGGGGCACAGGTCGACGAATTCACGCAACCGCCTAGCTCCGGCTCGCCGTCCTGTCACCCCGCTCCTGGCTGCTGGCCTCCTGGTCACCTCATTCGATGCTGCCGCAGCCTATTAGGCTCCTCTGTTAGCCCTCGAGAGACGAGGAGGAGGAGGAAGCAAGCGAGGGGCGAGTGCTGGACTGCGCGAGGAAGGAAGCAGCAAATATTTTGTACTACCAAATTTGTTTTGCTTGGCTCAAGGTAGGGAAAAGTCTATTTTAATAATTTACTTTGTCCAAATTACATCTAAACAAAATCTTAATCCACTTTACTCCCTCAAACAATTTAAATTGACTCAATTTACTCTCTTATGGAATTTCTCTTTTTTATTTCTCTTTGTACGGGCTGAATTTAGTGTTCAAATTTTACACAACAATATTTTTTATAGAATCTTACATTAAAAAATATAGTATATATTTTATACATAGTGTTTATAGTTTAATAACATCAAATATCATCTTCAATATATAGTTCTAGAATTGTATAAAAATATTTAAGAAAAAATATAAAATATTTTCTTGCTTATAGAAAATGGTATTATCTATCATCATGCAAAATTAGAGCTTCAATTCAAAACGTATAAGGAAAAACAAAAAAGAAAAATTACTTAAGGGAGTAAATTGAGCCAAATTAAATTGTATAAGCGAGTAAAGTGAACCGGATTTTGTTCAGGGTGTAATTTGAACACGAGTGGATTATTCGAGGGAGGGGGAATAGACTCCCCCTCAACGTATGGCAATAGAATTAGTATGTGGCTGAGGATGGCCATCACAGTCATACGGAAGGCAATTGAGTGAAACTAATGCAAGCCCAACCCGGTCACGCGGAACACGCCTGCATGAAACCATCGCGAAACACAACGATAGAGTATCAAAATCAATGGGTTCGAACTCCCAAATCAACCACAGAGCTTGAAATCTTTCCGCTATAGGGAGTTACATATTATACATATATATGTGGTGACCACGGCCATCGAGCGGACAAGAGCCGAGCCATCTCGAGAGATTTTCTTTTTCTCTACTTCTTAATATTTCTCCCTGGTCTTCTACTTTCTGTTTGGTATCGTCTCACGTAAGTTACTGATCCGATCCTTTGGTGTCGCCAGCCGATCTGTAATCATATCCAATCTATAATCGATCGATCAAGAATTACGTCCTTCGTTCCGTTCCAATGCGATCAACCGATCAGGACTCCCAGGGCATGCGCATCATATCGTTCCGTTCGATTCAGCCAGAGTGGCCCTCTCCTTGACGACTACTCACGTGCCGCAGCCCCTGAGATCACGCCTTTGCCCTTCTCCTCCAACGCTAACCCTAATTCAGTGGACAACGATCGGGTCATGGCGTTGCCGCCTCCCTACTCTGCCTGACCCGGAGTGTGATTGTAATCCCCAAGCCAGTGTTCGATTTGTTGCCTTGCCTCGTGAGCCGCTGCATGCTCCAGCCGTAGCTGGACGACGATCGCCTTGTGGCGCCGCCGGTTGCCTACTCCTGCCCGAGTCACGCAGGAAACATGACGCGGAAGACGTGCTCCTCTGAGCAGAGTGGATAATCCACGCACGCGCGCGAGCAGGGCTCGTAGCAAACCTTCGGACAGGGATGAAACTTTCTTTTTTTGGAAAGTTTTACATCTCACAAACTTTCTAAAAATGGAAAGTTTTCTCCAAAATTTTTAGAAAACTAAAATCGGGTAAAGTTCATAGAAAGTTTCGTTGAAAGTTAGATTAAAAAAAGATTCATAGAAAAGTTTCATCAAAACTTTGCGAACCAAACTTCGATCCAAACTTTGAATCACAAACTCAACTGAAAAGTTTCATAAAAAAAGTTTGGTCTCCTGAAAGTTTCTATTTTAGGAAAGTTTTTTTTACATAACTTTCAAAACAAAATTGCCAGTGAAAACTTTTAAACAAACTTCGGTTCAAAACTTCTCACCGAAACTTATAAGCAGAAACTTTGGGTCAAAACTTCTAAGAAAACTTTGAAATAAAAATTTTTCGAAAAAAGTTTCGAAGTATGAACAAAATGTATCAAACCGAAGATTGACACAACTTTGAAAATAAAGTTTGCAGAAAGGTTTTGAACCAAAGTTTGGAATCAAAGTTTCGTCGAGAAAAAGTTTCAAGTCAAAGTTTTGTAAAAAAAAGTTTAAATCAAAACTTAAGCCAAACTTCGTATCTGAAGCGGTTTACGCGGTGTGCTGCGAGCGCATGTCCGCGTATAAGGATTCCCGTCCTCTGAGAGCAGTAAACAAAGGCTAGCGGCCGGATCACTGCCAAGTAACGTACGTCTGCCAAGTAACGTACGTCCGATCTGTAGCTTTTGGTCGTTTATTGTGCTTGAGTGTTTGACGCTTAGAGTATATCGAAAGCAAAGATAAATGTTTCGCTTCACTGCTGTCTGCTTGATGTCATGAGTAGATCCGATTTCGTGACATGTGGTCATTTGTTTAGCATAGAGAAAGTAAAATATTTAGCGAAGTTCTCACACCGTTCTCTTATAAATTAAAATTCCGTACACGTATGGTCACTTTGCTAGTTCCTACTATATATGTGTGGCAGCCAAGTAACGATTTTGGAACCCCCGTACGTATTCCTCCCGTACGAATTACGATCTCCGCGCGGCAACATGGGCCATCGAGCGGAGCGGAGCCGAGGCGTCGCGAGATTTTCTTTTGGAACCCACGTATTCCTCCAAATTTTCCTCCCGTAGTGCTTAGGGTTGCCCTTCCTCGTCTTTCCTCTGCTACCCCTTTCCCGTATATGTATACGACGCTGCCGACCCTTCAGTTTCCGATTTCGAGGGTTAGAGAAAATGGCGGCCGCGAACGGAGACGGACCGGCGATCGGCATCGACCTCGGGACGACTTACTCGTGCGTAGCCGTGTGGCAAAACGGTCGCATCGAGGTCATCCCCAACGACCAGGGCAACCGCATCACGCCATCCTGCGTCGGGTTCGGCAAAATCGAGAGGTTCGTAGGCGACGCGGCCGTGAACCAGGCCGCCCTCAACGCCACCAACACCGTCTACGGTGAGTCATCTTGGCACCTCTTTATCGAAAGAAAAATCTTGGCACCAATTCACCACAAATATCGATCCTTCCAAGTATTATGGTACTAACACGTTCATACCGCATCCTACAAGTTTATTTTTCTTCAGTTTCTCTGATTGTTTTGCTATATTGCCATTTTTTTACTACCTAGATTTAGTGAAGCGTAGTACTAGTACCTTTTTTGTCTTGAAATTAAAGCTGATGTTTAGTTTCCTAAGCAGTCCTAGTTCTTACTGCCACATACGAAGCCTTGGCTTGGCTTAGTTCAGATCAACTCATTGCATTAATCACTCGATTGATTATGATTATTTGATTTCTTACAGAAGTGACCTGCACAGATGCAAATCTATACACTAGTATATTGAGGCCCTTAATTCATTCGATTGACTAATTAAGTGCGTACATTTTTCTTATACAGAGATAAAGCGTATCCTATATCAGTCACGGAATTATTACTTTTTTTAGTTCGTGTGAAACTGAGAAGCATAGCCTATATCAAGGGCGTAATTACTCGTGCACAAGGTCCTTATTAGAGGAACGGGTGTTTGTAGGAAACTTAAATCAAGAAAACGAAGCTGGACCATGTTCAAAGTTAACAGATCAGTTTGTTGCTGTTCTTTAACCGGAATAGTTTTAATGCATGAAAAAGGACAGGAGTAGTAATGTTCTTTAGGGTGGAAATATATGGTAAATTATTGGATGTGTGCTATTTGTTGTCATCGCTCGATTGATTAAATGATTATTTGATTTCTTAGAAGTGACCACATGCACAAATGCAAATCTATACTAGTATATATATTGAGGCTAGGCTATACTACATGATTCATTCGATTGACTAATTAAGTTTCGTACATTTTTCTTATACAGAGATAAAGCGACTAATTGGCCGACGGTTCACTGATAAATCTGTGACAGAAGATATGAAATTGTGGCCATTCAAAATCGTGGCTGGTCGCGAGGACCGGCCAGTGGTTGTCGTAAAGTACGAAGGTGATGAGAGGCAGTTTACGCCCGAGGAGATATCTGCCATGGTGCTGGCCAAAATGAAGGAAACCGCCGAGGTCTATCTCGGCACCACGGTGAAGAATGCGGTAGTCACCGTCCCGGTCTACTTCAACAACTCCCAGCGCCAGTCCACCATCGACGCCGGCACCATCGCCGGCCTGAACGTCATGCGCATAATCAATGAGCCCACCGCGGCCGCCATCGCCTACGGTCTTGAGAAGATTGTCCAGCACAGAGAAAGGACCGTGCTCGTTTTCGACCTTGGTGGCGGTACCTTCGACATCTCCCTGCTAGACATATATCCTCCTGGCATCAACAGGGAGAAGAGTAGCTTCAAGGTACGGGCGATCGCCGGCGACACTCATCTTGGCGGCGCCGACTTCGACAACATGATGGTGGACTATTGTCTACGGGAGTTCTCAAGGAAGCACGATGTAAAGGGCATCGAAAGCAACCAGAAGGCGCTCCGGCGACTGAGAACTGCCTGCGAGAGGGCGAAGCGGATGCTTTCTTCCACGGCGCAGACCACCATTGAGGTGGACTCGCTGCACGGCGGCATCGACTTCTGCACCATGATCACCCGCTCCCGGTTCGAGGAGCTCAACAAGAGCCTGTTCATCAAGTGTATGTACGCTCTTGAGAAGTGCCTCCGTGATGCCAACATGGACAAGAGCTCTGTCCAGGACGTCCTCCTCGTGGGTGGCTCAACTCGCATCCCCAAGGTGCAGAGCATGCTCCGGGAATTCTTCAACGGGAAGGAGCCCTGCAGGACCATCAACCCGGACGAGGCCGTCGCTCACGGCGCGGCCATCCAGGCCTCCATACTCTCCGGCGGAAACGGCGGCATGCTGAATGAGATGGTTCTGCTCGACGTGACGCCGCTGTCGCTCGGGATCGAAGTCGGCAAGGATTATAAAATGAGCGTGGTGATCCCGCGGAACACAACCATTCCCACGAAGGTTAGCAAGAACTTCACCACCATATACGACAACCAGACCCGTGTGCTCTGCCAGGTGTTCGAGGGCGAGAGCCCGAGCACCAAGGACAACAACCTGCTCGGCAAGTTCGCGCTCTCCGGCGTTTCTCCAGCGCCCGCAGGTGTACCCGCTCTTGTGGTCACCTTCGACATCGACGCCAATGGCATTTTGAAAGTTTCGGAGGAGGACAAGACTAGCGGGAGCAAGAACAGCGTCACCATCTCCTATAAGAGGGGAAGGCTGAGCCAGGAGGAGATCCAGAGCATGGTGAAGCGGGCCAAGCGCAAGTGTAATGCATCGTCTGCCCATGGACAATGGATCAATATCGATTAGTATTTGTTTTCTTCAAAGTCACGCACTTTGTTCTTAAATTAATGCTCGTAGTCCAATGGAATTTGTGGCTTCGCTTTACGTATGGATGTTGCTTAGTTATATGTGCACCCTAATATACTTTCTTATGTGATGATACTATTGGAGTATTAGACTACTGGAGTAATCTTCTATGTCTGACATTCTATCTGTTGCTTGCACTGCATGTATGGACAAACTAATGTGTTGGACGTAGTTTGAGCCCGCTCTACACAGCACTGAAGCAGCCTAAAATTAAAGTACCAGACTGGCGAACACGATGGTAGCAGCGCTTACTACATCATGATCACAAGTTGGCAGGAAAATTATGCCGGAATTTCCTGAGACGATTACAAAATCAGCTAGCCCTATGTACTATTTTTTTCTCTTTAGTACAACTCGAGGCGAGCAAGGAAGAACACCATGTGTACCTAAGCAAGGCCTGGCTGGCCTTCCGGTGCTCTGCTGCTTTACCTCTTGAGCGGAAGGGTACATACGCTGCAATTCTCAATTGAGAGAAGATTTTTTTTTTTTTTATTCTATTGAGAGAAGAGTTGATCACAGGAAGCAAGGAAACGATCACACGCTTCATGCGCTATTCAAGTATTCAACCGGTAGAACAGTGGGCCTGCCCTCCTTCCCAAGATTGAGACTGATTTCACGGGCTTCCTGACGAAGCTGTTGCATATGGTGCTGCCATCCAGGCCTCTATTCTCATTGGTGGAAATGGTGATCAAATTAAGGATGGTAGATATGCTTCTGCGTGACATCACGCCACTCTCGCTTGGAGTTGAAATCAATGAGGATTATACAATGAGTATGATGATCCCACGGAACACAATCATTCCCACGAACATAACGAAAACCTTCACCACACTCCACGACAACCAGACTGTCGTGCTCTTGCAGGTGTACGAGGGCGAGAGCGCAAGCACCAAGGACAACAACCTGCTCGGCAAGTTTGAGCTCTCGAACATCCCCGCGGCACCTAAGGGTGTACCCAGAATCAATGTCACCTTCGACAATGATGCCAACGGCATCTTGAACGTGACAGCTGAGAATATGACCACCGGGCAGACGAACAATATCATTATCACTAACCACAGTGGCCGATTGGGCAAGAAAGGAAATCGAGCGCATGACGCAGGAGGCTAAGAGGGATTCTGCTAAGAGTGACAATGGGTCAAGGAAGAAGGAAATCGAGCGCATGGCGCTTGAGGCTAAGAGTAACAATGAGTCAGGTAAGAAGGGGAAACTGTCCTGGAGGTCCTATTTTCGTGGAAAGTGATTCTGCAACTCATCATAGTCAAACAAGTACTTATCAATGGGGCAACGGGACTGCATTTCATTGTTATTTATCAGAGTGGATGCTTCATCCTATAGTATTATTAATGCAGCTGAGGACTGTAACATTACTTATGCTGTTATGCTTAGTTTCTGGAAGATTTTAGTGATGAAGTAATATTCTGTATTTCTGTTGATGAACTAGAACCGAACAGCTAATTTTATGTTGGCAATCGGCTCAGTGTGGTCTCCCCAAATTGTGCTATTATCAAAATACCGTAAACTTGATTGTTGCGCCACTGAAACATTGAGAAAGTGCTCATTATATGACCCAAATCAATCATGCAACCAGGAGTGATGCTAGTTTTCTTTTGGTTGATGAAATGGAACTTTTTTTCTTTTATAGTACATGTTGCTCCGGGATCTTTTCTAGTTAGGCCTAGGCCCTTGTGGCCGAAACTGCTCACCGGTGCATTCCGGCCCTCTTGTTTTGTTACTCACTCTTATTGGGTCGTTACGAAGGCCTGGGCCGGATTCCACACGCATGGCCTCATCAAACTATAGTGAATTCATCGCGATCCCTATATATTACCCTAGCACATCGATCTGTTGTTCCCGGTGCAGTAGTGCATTTTCCTTGACTTCGTTTCCGAGGGTTGGAGATGGCGGCGTCTAAGGGAGAGGGGCCGGCGGTCGGCATCGACCTTGGAACCACGTACTCGTGCGTGGCCGTGTGGCGCGGCGACCGCGGCGAGGTCATCGCCAACGACCAGGGCAACCGGCTCACGCCATCCTGTGTTGCATTCAACGATGCCGAGAGGCTTGTCGGCGAGGCGGCCGTGAACCAGGCCGCCCTCAATCCCTCCAACACCGTATTCGGTGAGAGATGCATGATTTCATCACTCTCTTGTGTAGTTTTTGTTAATTGTTTCCATCGTCGCTAGTGTACTTCTGTTAATTGCATACCAGATCAATCGTATCAAGGCAGACCGCCGAGGCACACACAACACAACGGCGTAATTGCACAGGCACAAAACTTTGCAAAAATACGCTAGAAGCCTCTTCAATTTCTCACAACTGCTTGTTCATATTTCTGCCATTTTATGCTTTGGTGGAGTGCCTTTTCGTGTCTTTATATACGTGGCTATTACTGTTCATATTTCTGCCATTTTATGCTTAATTTGGTGGAGCGCCTTTTCGTGTCTTTATATATGTGGCTGTTTTAGTTTCCCTAAGCACTCCTAGCAATTAAATAGTACAAACCTTAATAGATGGAGGAACGTGCTCTGTTTTAGAAATAATAAATAATATCAAATTATGATCCACAATAATGGAGTAGTGTATATGTTCAAATGACTGAAACTGACTAGGCTATTGACAGTTGGCTTGATTGGTCAAATAATGCTAGTCTTATGGAAATGGTAACGTATACTATATATGCAAAACAAATTAGTGAAGCTGAGCTATAAATAGTTCGTTCATTGGCTAATTACTATGGGATCTTTTATTTTACAGAGGTAAAGCGACTGATCGGTCGCCGATTCAGTGACAAGTCGGTGCAAGAAGATATCAAACTGTGGCCTTTCAAGGTAGAAGCAGGTCGTGATGACCGGCCGATGGTTGTGGTGCAGTATGGAGGCGAGGAGAAGCAGTTCACGCCCGAGGAAATCTCATCCGTGGTGCTCGCTAAGATGAAGGAGACTGCCGAGGTCTATCTCGGCAAGACGGTCGAGAATGCCGTCATCACCGTACCTGTCTACTTCAGCAACTCCCAGCGCCAGTCCACCATTGACGCCGGCACCATCGCCGGCCTGAATGTCCTGCGCATCATCAACGAGCCCACTGCTGCCGCCATCGCCTACGGTCTTGAGAAGATGCCTGTCAGCAACAAAGGGAGGACGGTGCTGGTCTTTGACCTTGGTGGCGGCACATTTGATATCTCCATCCTAAACATTGATCCGGGAGTCAACATGGATAAGGGTCTATTCGACGTGAAGGCCATTGCTGGCGACACTCACCTTGGCGGTGCGGACTTTGACAACGAGATGGTGGAGTACTCTCTACGGGAGTTCTCAAGGAAACATGGTACGACGAACATTAGAAGCAACCAAAAGGCGCTCCGGCGGCTGAGAACTGCCTGCGAGAGGGCGAAGAGGATTCTGTCTTCAGCGCTCCGGACCACCATTGAGGTCGACTCGCTCCATGGGGGAACCGATTTCTGCATAACCATCACCCGCTCCAAATTTGAGGAGATAAACAAGGACCTGTTCAGCAAGTGCATGGAAGCTCTTAAGAAGTGCCTCCAGGATGCCAAGATGGACAAGACCAGCATCAATGATGTGGTGCTCGTGGGAGGCTCCACCCGCATCCCCAAGGTACAGAACATGCTAAGTGAATTTTTCGGCGGGAAGGAGCTCTGCCGGAAAATCAACCCCGATGAGGCCGTTGCGTATGGCGCCGCCATCCATGCGTCCATTCTTGGTGGTGGAAACAGTGACGGGAGGTTGGTGGACATGATTCTGCGAGACGTCACGCCACTCTCGCTTGGGGTCGAGATAAAAGATGATTACGTGATGAGCGTTGTCATCCCACGGAACACGGTCATACCCACAAAGAAGACGGAAAACTTCACCACTCTCTACGACAACCAGATCACAGTGACCTTCCCGGTGTACGAGGGAGAGAGCGCATGCACCAAAGACAACAATCTCCTCGGTGAGTTTAAGCTCTCCGGCATCCTCCCGGCTCCCAAGCGTGTACCCAGTATAGATGTCACCTTCGACATTGACGCCAATGGTGTCTTGAATGTTTCGGCTACGGACAAGAAAACTGGGAGCACTAACGGCATCATCATCTCATACGACAAGGGAAGGTTGAGCGTGGAGGAGATTGAGCGCATGATGCAGCAGGGGACCAAGAGCATTAAAACGTAATTCAGGACGCTAAGAATGGAGGAGGAATCAGTCACATACAGACATCCTACTATACTTGACACTATCGGACCAACTCTAAAAGTAACATGTTGAAGTTGCAGTCCATTCCTAACAATAAAGATTATCATTTAACTTATGGGTTCGTCTGATATTTTTAGTTAACTTCTGATGACTTCGTACATATGGTCGTCATAGCTCATTTGTTTTTTATGCATTCTTGCTATTTAATATGTTCAATCTGCTAATAAGTTGTACTAATGAAAAATTCTTCTTTATTTTGTTTTGGTTTAGATTGATTGTTGCACCACAAAAATATTGGTTTACATTGCCCAATGCATGATGCCACCATATGATTGGCACTGGCTTAAACGGTCAAACCACGATCCATCTCTTTGGCTAGCTTGTTTGTTGTGTGTGTCTCACGGTCGGCGATCCACCTCTTTTTTTACTGAATGACGATCCACCTCTTGGTAGATCACAACCACACAAGCACTGTATTGCTTTGTTCTGCATCTGCTTGCTCCGTACTTCCAGAGATTAAGAAAGCATGATTTTAGCTATGAAATACATATGCCACTTTATTTTAAGTTCTATAACACATGTGCTGGAATTAAGAATCGACCTGCACCTCAGCAAAGAGTTTTTTTAGATAATGGAAACAAAGTTTACATTGTTTCCGGCCTCTCTGCATGATGCACACAGCCGTTTTTTTTAATTATTACAATAAAGCGATCGACCGACCGCGCAACGGGGAACAAAACTAGGAGTGACCAAGTCTATTATTAAATTTCCAACCGAAACTAACAAAGAGCTCCATAGCGGGAACCTCCATGGATAAGCAGACCGATCGGATATCGAACATGGTCTCCTTAGGCTGCAACTGAGCCCAGTATCGCAACCAGTAAGTCCCCCTGAATAATGCCTGCAAAAACGAAGAGTACATTATAGTATTAAAACATAAATCATTTCTGCAGCGCCATGTGGCCCAGCAAAGAGCCGCTACCCCCACGAGCATAATCTTACGGGCTTTCAAATTGAAATTAGAAAGCCAATTGCTCGTAATATGAGCAACTGATCTAGGTGGGGAAATCCGATAGCTATTTCAACTACCCTCAAAAGGTTCTTGGCGTGATGGCAATCAAAGAAGAGATGTTGAATTGTTTCATCCTGATTACAGAAGCAACACTTCTGACTACCTCTCCAATTCCTTTTTATAAGATTATCCTTTGTCAAAACCACCCCGCGAGCGAGGTACCAAAGGAAAATTTTAATCTTTAAAGGGAGTTTCAGTTTCCAAATCCCCTTGTGTCAAAAGGGAGTGTCCTGGTTTATTAGGTGGTTATACATGGATCTGGTCGAAAACATACCAAATTTATGTAATTTCCAAGACATTGTATCCCTGTCACTAGATAAGGAAATGTGAGAAACTTTAGCCACGAGAGCATCATATTCCGTTCGTTTTACCCCTATCAAGTCCCTCCGAAAAGAGAGGTTCAGAGGGTGTTGACCAATAACTATCGCCACTGTTTCATGTGGCTTACGGACAACATGTTATATGTTCGGGTAAAGTTCACGGAAAAACCTCAGCAAAGAGTTACTTGCTCATTCCGGGTATGCTGTCCGTTAGTTAAAGTTCAATGCGCTTGGTCGCTCCATGCATGTTCGTCGTTCGATCATGTGTTTAACCGGTGATGTATACTTGCTCATTCCAGTA
The DNA here is from genome assembly GCA_031894775.1 of Chloris gayana. Taxonomy (NCBI): domain Eukaryota; kingdom Viridiplantae; phylum Streptophyta; class Magnoliopsida; order Poales; family Poaceae; genus Chloris; species Chloris gayana. The sequence continues at coordinate 12,472 of JAUNZO010004470.1, read as the reverse complement.
TTTTAATCGTTGAAGGATCAAATATGAGCATTGATCCTGGACAAGCTCGTTTCCCACAAAGTATCTTGGATTACCACTCTCCCTGACATGCCTAAGAGCGATGGATCTACAACCAGTCTTGGACAAGCTGGCAGATCGGCTTCCGGGATGGAAAGCAGCTTTGTTGGACAAATCCGGGAGACTCATCCTAACAAGAGCGGTGCTCACGATGATCATGTTGCATATTTTGGTTGCGCTAGAAGTTCCAAAGTGGCTGATCAAGGCCATAGGTAAAATCCGGCGAAACTTCTTCTGGCATGGCAGGAAGGATGTGAGAGCGGGTAATTGCCCGGTTGCCTGGGAACGGGTGACGAGGCCGCTGCACCTAGGTGGTTTAGGCATTCAAAACCTGCTGGTGTTAGGTTCGGCTCTCAAGATGCGCTGGCTTTGGCTGCAAAAACCCAGCCGAACAACCCCATCGTCGATGTTGCGCTAAACATCCCGTTGGAAGCACAAGCAATGTTTCGGATATCTACGTCCTTTAGCTTGGGCAATGACGAACGTGCCCTTTTTTTGTTAGATAGGTGGGCCCATGGGAAATCCATGGAGGAGCTCATGCCAACGGTGATGCCATTCGTTAGGCGGCGTGGTTGGAAGAAGTGTACAGTACAACAAGCGCTCATAAATAACTCTTGGATGCAAGATATTGTGGGTGGGTTGCCGGTTCTCGCCATGGAACAGGTACTGCAATTGATGGACATCATCGCAAACACCGTGCTAACAGATCAAGAGGACCGACTGTTATGGTTGCCATCAGAGTCGGGGCAATTCAACACTAAGATGGCATATGCACGCTTCTTCATCGGGAGCACTGAATTTGAGCCCTTCCGCCGACTATGGAAGACCCGGTCGCCATTAAAGGTCAAGTTTTTCCTTTGGCTAGCAGTCTACAAGAGGTGCTGGACGGCTGACCGCCTGTCCAAACGGGGCCTCCCGCATCCGAATTCGTGTCCGCTTTGCGACCAGGAAGACGAGGACATAGATCACCTGTTGCTGTGGTGTGCCTTCTCTAGGCAGGTTTGGCTACACGCCCTACAACTCATCAGGAAGGCACAATTGACTCCATCCTTGTAGGAGAACAGTTTCATCCAATGGTGGCGGAAGGCCAATAGGAGGACGGCGAAGCCGGACCGCAAGGGACTCAACTCCCTCATTCAGTTGGTCGCTTGGCTGATTTGGAAGACCGTAACAGCTACGTTTTTTACACCACTACGCCGGATGTGCGTAGGATAATGCGGTAGGTACAGGAGGAAATTCAGCTATGGAGTGCGGCTGGAGCGCGGGGCCTTCAGGCTAAACTGCTCTAGGGCGTGTTTTGCTGTTGGTCGTTTTCTCTGTTTCATAGGCGCGAACGGTTTTTGTAGCAAAAGAATGTAAGCTATTCTTGGCTTTGATTTTGATCTTCTACTTAATGAAATGACACGCAGTTCTCCTGCGTGTTTGAGAAAAAAATATGAGCATTGATTTAATTAAGCATTTTTTAGGTTTAATCGTTGCTACTATTTGCTTTTAGGCCGCAGTCAGGCGTCAGGAGAGACTGGAGAAGGATTTGCTAATTTAATGTAGTAAGTGACTAGAGAACAAGTTTTTAACAAAAACAAAATCAAACGAAAAGTAAGAAAGGCATCATCAGTATATCCTGGTTCTAATACTGCACAGATATGCACCAATCCATTGAGAGGGTGCATTAATTAATATTTACCTACTTTTAAAACAAATTTCATCAGGTCATTTAAAAGATTTTACATTTTGCTCAAAGCTTTTAGGCCCATTTACAAAAAGAAATATGAGCTACACAGGTAGGGTAGTACAGATTTCTTAATCGTTCATGGATCACGGTTGGATCGCACGTCTGCCACGGTTGTAGTGAAAGGAGGATCAAACGTCGGCACGTCGCTCTATATATTTGGGTGGCCACGCACTTGACAGGGCCACAACCAGCAGCGCCTATACTATTCACGTAGCAGGGTGCCAGTAGTTCTCCAGTTGCATAAGAGAGAGGAGATGGCGGCCACGCCGGGCGACGGACCGGCGATCGGCATCGATCTCGGGACGACGTACTCGTGCGTCGCCGTGTGGCAGCACAACCGCGTCGAAGTGATCGCCAACGACCAGGGCAACCGCCTCATGCCGTCCTGTGTGGAGTTCACCGACGGCAGGAGGCTCGTCGGCGAGGCGGCGGTGAACCAGGCCGCCTCGAACCCCGCGACTACCATCTTCGGTGAGTACTCATTGCCATGCACATTGTTTTCCCTAGCTTGCTCTGTTGATGATCCCCCGAGGTGTGTGTGCTTTGGTTGGTGCTTTTCTCCGTAGAAACGATGATCGTCATCAGTCGCTTGGTTGTTTGCCCATCGGTTGCCGGCCAGCCGCTTCGTTTATGCTAGTTCACCGTGGGTGATGGGAGGAACAATCCGTTCCATTGCTTCACGCTTCAATCTTGGAAGTATTTTCTTTAGATCGCTACAGCAATTTAGTGGGCTCTCTGTAAAAACTGTTTAGCTCCTAGTTTTCGAAAGGTGAAAAAAAAACTGTTTATCTCCCCGAGGCGCCGTTAATAAATAGTCCTCCGCGCGCAAACCCTTCGTTCAACTTCATCTCATTGATTTATTGCATGCAAATAAATGAAAAGGGAAAAGTTACCGAGGCAATTATTATGATGCAAGTCGTGTTAATGAACAACCTTTTCACATTCCCTCCGTTTATAACAATATAGTTAAAGTCGTTTGCAAGAATGGCTAGATTTGTTCTTTTAGTTCTTTTACCTTTTTCGCTTTCTTTTTTATGTACATATTTATTTGGTTAATAAAATCCTGTACGAGCTGAGCTCCTCCAGTTCATTAAAAAAAATGCTAGTCATAGAGGGATTCTTTTTTCCCTTGAATTTATTTTGGAGCTCAAATGAAATTCAGACTAAAAGTTAAGATAGGAACAGCAGCGAGCGTTTGAGTTTTCAGAACAATCACGCAGTACTTGTAGCCTTTTGGGGTAAACGTTCCGTGTGTGGCGAATCAAATTCTTCTAGTTGTACGACCCACAGTTCACACAAACTGAGTACAAGGTGCGATTTCGTTTTTACAGATGTGAAGCGACTCATCGGCCGCCGGTTCAGTGCCTCGTCGGTACAAGGAGACATCAAGCTGTGGCCATTCAAAGTCATCGCAGGGCGCGATGACCGGCCAGTCATCGTGGTGGTGTTCCAAGGCGAGGAGAGACAGTTCGCGCCCGAGGAGATCTCGGCCATGGTGCTCATGAAGATGAAGGAGACTGCCGAGGCCTACCTCGCCACGCCTGTCAAGAACGCTGTCATCACCGTCCCGGTGTACTTCAACGACTCCCAGCGCCAGGCTACCATGGACGCCGGTGCCATCGCCGGCCTCAACGTCATGCGCATAATCACTGAGCCTGCCGCCGCCGCCATCGCCTACGGTCTTCACGGGACGGAGAACATGGACGAGGAGAGGACGGTGCTCATCTTTGATCTCGGCGGCGGCACCCTGGACGTCTCAATACTCAGCATTGATCCTGGTGTGGATATGGATATGAGTGTGTTCAAGGTCAAGGCTACCGCCGGCAACACCCACCTCGGAGGAGAAGATTTCGACAACGAACTGGTGAAACACTGCGTCTGCGAGTTCCTGAAGCAAAGCAAGCTGATGAGCATCAGAACCGACAAGAGGGCGCTCCGGCGGCTGAGAACTGCTTGTGAAAGGGCAAAAAGAATGTTGTCTACTACAGTGCAGACCACCATTGAGATTGACTTCCTCCATGGAGGTGTGGACTTCCACACCACAATCTCCCGCGCCCTCTTCGAGAAGCTGAACAAGAATTACTTCAGCAAGTGCATAGAGGCTGTTGAGAAGTGCCTCCGCGACGCCGCGATGGACAAGAGCAGCATCCACGACGTCGTCCTTGTTGGTGGCTCCACTCACATTCCCAAGGTGCAGGACCTGCTCAAGGAGTTCTTTGACGGGAAGGACCTCTGCAGGAAGGTCAACGCCGAAGAGGCAGTCGCACACGGCGCCGCTATACAGGCATCTATCCTCAACGACGACACCGGAGATGAGATGATGCAAGATGCGCTTCTGCTCGAGGTCACGCCGCTCTCTCTTGGGGTGGAGACAATTGGTGGCGTGATGACTGTGGTAATACCACGGAACACAACCATCCCCACGAAGAAGACGAAGGATTTCACCACCGTCTGCGACAACCAACTCATTGTCCTCGAACAGGTGTATGAGGGTGAGAGTGCGATAACTAAGGACAACAACCTCCTCGGCAAATTCATCCTAAGTGGCATTGAGCGAGCGCCAAGAGGCGTGCCACGGATCGACGTTACCTTTGACATCAACGCCAACGGCATCATGGAGGTGTCAGCAGAGGACAGGAAGACGCGGACGAACAACAAGATCACCATCACCTACGATACGGGCAGGCTGAGCACGGAGGAGATCCAACGAATGGTTCAGGAGGCCGAGACGTACAGGAGGACTATCAACTAACGGAGCAAGCGAAGGAAGGTGGATTCTGCAATCATCACTGCCAAAACGTACAGGCGTGGTTATGTTTGAAATTTAGTTCTTTCTGAAAGTTATGAGACTTCTGGCTTGATAATAGCCCATTTTATGCTTTATTTCATGTTTCAAGAACTATGGTTAACTGGAGATATTAATCTTCTATCAGTTCTATATTGCGCATGGCTTTGGCATATAGAATTGTCATCTGCCAAAAGATGGTGCAACTCAAGTAACTGTAACATCATTCAAAGCGAGTTGTAAAATGCTCATTGCACGGCTGAAGCCCATGAAGCAACCAAAACCGGAACTGTCATACCACAAGTTACAGCAGCAGTGTTAACTGAGACAAAAGCAAAGAACACCTCCAAAATGACAGAGCACCACGCAGAAACGACAAGAAAGTGACATTTATCACGATAAGAAAACCATATTGATGAACTATAGGTATCTTACTGTCCGACAGAATTATTACCTGACCAATGTCTAAGCTAAGCAGCATATTGGAAGAAAATAATTATCTTCTGAACCTCAATAGAAGGCAGTATGCATGACGTCTCAGCACCATTGCATCTAGATATACTTGTCACGCCCAAGTCGCTGGAGATGGTAATTGATGGTCTTCGCTGCATTCTTTGGCCTTCCTTTCTGCGATCATGTCACAAACAAGTGTCAGGAGCAGCCAAATTGTTGGCTAAATGACTTAGAAAGTAGTACAAAAAGACAAACGAATGGATTATAACCTGAGTCTGAGTGCAAGCAACCAGGAGATCCTTCTGCCTCACGCACTTGTCATCATTCTGTTTGTTTAAAGTCAGGCAGTTAAGGAAGGCCACCATTTCTGGCAAGCAAGGCTTCGCAACAGCACCAAACTTCTTTGGGTTTATGTACAATGCACCAGCCTTCCGACCCATTTTGCTGCTTCGCCTTAATTTCTAATCAATATGTGACATTAGTTTCACAGCGAGCAACAATTCCAGAGGAAACAAATTTCTGTAATAAATAACATGTTTGAACCAAATACCAGTGAAAATGAAGCATGGCTCTAGGAGGCATGTGCAATATGTAGGTAGTTTATTAGCTACATGGGCAGGAGTGGAGCCAGGAAAGCCTTCCAAGTTCCAATAGGTGCTAAGAGATGGAAATTGAGTGAATATTTGATGATTTTTGGTTGGTTTCTGCATTTTAGGACTTAAAAGCAGGGCCAGGACGGTGATATAACACCCACAGACCACAGCACCAGCTACGTACTTGCCATAAAAATTTGCCAATTGCAAAATTTCCCTACGAATGAATCATCACACTACATATTATACCATCGTACTTAAGAATACTGATTTCCTCTAAATAGCAATCAAAGCATCAGGGCAAGCTAATTCTCACTGCACATTTTTCCTACTAAGCAATGCACCTGGGGGCTTCCCATTTCGGCACAATCGTACGTCTCAGACCTAGATAGTAATATTCAATCGGGCCAACAGTTGAAATGGAATGAAACCATGCATGCTTCAACAAGTTCAACAGTCAGAGGCATTCGGTCGAACAGGTTGCAGACGACGGCAGAACTGTCTCGACAGACTACAGAGCATAAACGCGGCAGCAGGGACAATTGAGCGGCAGAAATCAAGAACGTCTCGGCGCAGAAGTTAATTCCTGGCTCACGGCAGGCTAAGGTTGTCCAGTTGGTCAGATCTACCGAGTGGCAGTAGTGTCCCGTGGTCGTATCGTTACCGCGGCGGGGCAAAGTCCACACCACGCCGAAGAGCAAGCGGCCGGCGAGGTGAGGGAGAGGGACGGAGAGGCGTACCTCGAGAAGGAGATGCCGATGGGCGGACGGAGCGGCGCAGCCGGCACGACGAGGGAGGTCCGGAGACCGGAGGTGCCCTGAGATCGTACGGGTAGTTTCTGGAGAGCGCGGAGATGTGCAATTGGCCTTTTTAGCTTATCGAACTCAAGTAGGCCTTACTTGGGACAGCCCATCTGAGCATTTCAACATGAAAAGGCATCAAGGCTCATGCTCGAGTTCAACAAAAAGTATGGTGCAGAAAAAAAAAACTTGTTAAATATAATCAGGTCACGTTGCCTAACTACTACTCCTACTTTGCAGAATTAATGCCAATTGCAAGAAAAAAAAATTAACTCCTGCAAGCTTCTTGACTCGAAACACCGCAGTTTGCGGTTTGATTCCATCATGATCAATGCTTGCATATTCACGAAAAGCATGAAAAATGTACATGTATGATTTCAATTTCGACCATTTCGGCTGAGCTTTCCAGTTGCAAGTATATAACACGCATGTGTGCCTATCGCCGCGACAATCAGGATGATTTCATAAGCTTTTTGGCCTCTGAACACTACTAACTAAAAAACTGGCTACATGTAAAATGAGTGTTATTTACACTGTTTAGGCCTGAAGTTGTCAGGTTCCATAAGTTTCAACAACAACTCCTCTAGCTTCGCCGACTGTTTTGTCGGCCTGAGGACAAAGGACCTTCCGAAGAAAGTACACGGGTCTTTCCCGTCTACCGAGCTACCCAAACACCATCCGCCGGGTGCAAAACGGTCAGGTGCTCGCCCCAACAGCTTGTCATCGATCATATCCAGGACAGGATTGTCATCTGAAAAGGAGTGTGCAAATGGCGCTCCACTGTTTGCCATTGCATCAAAATGCTCTATTGTCAGGTTAACAGGGTGCGCCCGAGGGGGTTATCCCACGCCATGAAGCGCAGATCATTGTTGATGGTGGTGTTCTGGTAGTAATTCGAGTTGCAGATCACAGTGTGGAAGTAGCTTTCTGAAGGCGCGAGGAAGTTGGTGAAATACATTAGTAATGTGCGAGGAAGGTTGTCCCATCCCAACAAGCAAAATTCCAGAAATGATCGGCTTAGAATTACCCAAGACGAACCTGCAAAGAAAGCAAGGTCTTTTTAGAATAAAACATTACAAATGTGCAAAAGGAGCATTGCCTTGTTCCAATATAGCTGACCCACCTTCAAACTAATTTTTTTGTCACGATTCTCAAGTGAATACTGCACTGACAAATTCTAAAATTCTATAAAGGAGCAAAAAAAACACTCTACAGTTGAAACCATCCAATATGTCGGAAAAACATGTGAACCCAAACAATCAATCAGCATTTCAAGAACATCTGAAAACATCATGGAATCAATACTAACATATATCAGCAGGAAGCTACACAGGACATAAAAGTTACACCAAAATCAAGTACTTAGTTCAGGAAGCAATTTTTCTTGAATAGGTACTAAAATTAGTTACCAAATATCCCTGCAAACCTGCAAGGTCATCAGGTCCATTATTTTCTACTCGAGCTTCCTACAAGTGTTTTATTCTCTTTTGATGTTTTTCAGGTGTGTCTTTCAACTCCCCTCTATTATGCCAGGCTTAAAGTATATTCATATTCATATAATAAAGTACTCGACAATTATTTACCAACCTCACTGTAACAGAAATGCACTGCAGATCTACAGCTATAATTTCACGATCAGTTATGTGAAAATTATATTCACTATGGTCTAAAAGATGATGGTACACAATTTGAGTGATTAAATTCTCTTTCCTTATTCATGTCTCACTGGTTTGCCTAACAGAAGATTTTTGGATAGCACAAAACTAATCAAAATTCATTGGTGAAGTGTTGTTGACCATTCATACAAATGTTAAACACAAACATCAGACAGTACCTACAAATATTTTGAATGCTGATGGAAGACTTCTTTTCTCCTTTGTTGTCACTACCTCAGTTTTATTCGGGACCTGCAATGCTGGATCCACAATGATTGGTCTTGCCCTTTGATGCCTGCACATGCAACCCAATCATCACAATAAGAATAAAAAATAGGTCAGAAATGAAGAACCACACAGGGAAACTATAGAATGTGCTTACTCTTTCCAACCAATATTGCTTGTGTGCTCAATGAAATTCAGATCTCTTGGAATATAAGAGAAGATATGAAGGATGTCTGTCAAATATGAGGACAGGAACATTATTACTAGATTCAGAACTTACACAAAACCAATTCTTTCAGTTGAGCATTTTAAAAGATAACAGCTATGTGAATTGACATGTTAGTTACAGAAGTAATTTATTAGCAGTTAAGCATAGAGATTGGAATTTAAGAAAATCTGTAAACAACCTATCTTTTAGTGTGCATTCCTACAAAGTCACAAAGGTGATAAAAAGTATACTCGATTCTGCATTTACTGTTTTTTAGTTGATGAAGAAAATTACTTTGACTTGATGAATCATGTAAACTAAGATTTGCAAATAGGGAAAATGGTGGATCAAAAAGAGATGTTTCAGATTTGAAGACAAAAAAAACAGATGGTGTTCATAGATGAGGGTCGTATTATGAAGTTTTTCTTTGTTATTATGTACTAACTAAGAACCTAGGGTTGGGCATGAAGGTGGATTATCAATCTGGCCCAGCGGTGTGTGCTTAACCCTCTAGGTTGCCAAAATGATATGATCAAAAAACAAAGTGGTGTATTCATTGTAGTGTTGATTTACACGATGCAGTTCTAAACATTTTTCCAGGATAATACAGGGCATATCAAGCAAATAATATGAAGACTGACTTCACACATAATTAAAGAAGACAAGGAACTGATTAAGATGCTGCTACTGGTCTGTTTGTTACCTATGTTGCTCTCAGAATTCTGAATGTGGTTAATGTATGCTTATCATGTCAAGGGCCTAAAGTACTATGAAGCAAATAATGTGAAGATTGACTTCACACATAACTAAAGAAAACAAGGAACTGATTAAGATGCTGCCACTGATCTGTTTGTTACCTATGTTATTCTCAGAATTCTGAAAGTGGTTAATTTTCAGTATTACTGTATGCTTATGATGTCAATGGCCTAAAGCAGTTGTATGGGACCTTGTGCAGCGGCCAGTACCTGGCCCTGTCAGTATTTTAACCTGTCAATAAATTCTGGACTAGGTTCTCAATAAATTGAAGTGCATTAAAGGAAGAATTACAAGAACTGTTAGATACCCCACATACTGACCACCGCAAGTTATAGCAATTCAAAACCTGCAACCTTGCAGAGATACGTTTGAACCACTGAAACCTATAAATTGCAATCAAAGACCATCTAACAGAATCCCAGTCGTGTTGAAACACAAAAAGGATATGTAATGTATCAACGTTCCTAAAATGAACAGAAGATACATCTATTCAATTGAAACACACATCCTTCACTTAGTACTTCTACAGTATAGCAAGCATTTAAGCAAGAACTGAATTCCATTTCACAAAACTTACGGGATGCATTAAATTAATATTACTAGTTTGCTACACTTCGAATCAAATGAGAATCCTAGATGTAAGGGGCCAACAAAGGCCATTCTTCAGACTAAATGCAGTAGTGAGCCACCCGAACACAAAATCTATGATCTACGGCAACTAGCAACAAGTGAATACGCAAATTTAGTACTAGTGTGTGTTGAAAGACAAACTCGTCCAAAACTGCAAGTAAACTAAGCACAGTGCGTCTCTCGGAGCTAGTGTGTGAGCTGAATTTTACCATCTTGGGACATGAGCGGGTAATCGGAGGCGCTGAGGTTGATGAACCAGCTCCACCCGTCGAACTCCCGCAGCAGCAGCGCGGCGGCGTGGAGCGTGGCGGCGAGCTCCGTGGGCCCCCTCCGCGTGATGGCGGCCCACTCCCCGCCGCGGCCACCTGCACGTTGCCGTACCGTCGCAGCGCCTCCTGGCCGCGCACGAAGGCCTCGAGATCCGCGCGGTCCTCCTCCCCCGCGACCCCGACGAGGTAGTAGTTCCAGGGGTGGTAGAGCGCCCGCAGCAGCCTCCGGATCCGCGGGCCGTCCCCGGGGCCGGCGCCCGATATGAGGTACGCCAGCCGCGGCGGCGGCCCGCGCGCGTGCCTCGTCCCCGGTTGCCCGCCGCCGAGCGGCGGCGCGGGGCGAGCGCGCCGCCCCGAGCGCCGCGTAGAGGACGGGCAGCGAGAGGAGCGGCAGCGCCAGGAGCAGCGCGCGCATCCAGCTGCGGCGGTGCGCCGGCGGCGGCTTCCTCATGGAGCGCCCGGGCGAGGGCTGAGCGCTAGAGCTCCCGCATTCGCCCGCCGGCCGGTGGCGTACGGACGGGGAGGCCGGTCGCTGGCTAGCTGGTGGAGACAGACAAGCGCGAGGTGAACGGGTGAGCGAGCCCGATGAGGTGTGATGAGGCCGCAGCGGCGTCTGGTGCAAGGAATTCGAACCGGTCCGGGCGGAGGAGGTGAGTCAGTGCGCACGAAGCAGCGTGCGCCGTGTCCTAATAATTGCCTGCCCGGTCCCGGTTGCTCGGCCGCGCTTGCGCTGCGGCGGCCTGCCACCGCGGCAGCGGCAGTAGTGGGTGTAGGTCCTCCAAAAGTCCAGAGAGAGTCACAGACCCGAGTGACCATGGAGTTGAGCAATTGTAAGCAAAGCGAGGCGGGTTAGCAAGGCGCTATCGCGTGGGAAAAAGCTAGTAAAATTGGGTGGTTAACTAGGCTTATCTCGACGGCTACAAGGTAACTAAACACGAGTTTGGAGCGGAGTTCCTGACCGCGAAAGAGATGATGCAGACGTGAAGAAACGTTAATACTCCAGCGACTGATGCATTTGCCTGGCAATCCAGGCATGGTCAAACAGATCGCGTCATCATCGTGCTCGTGCAACCCGGTTGCCCCGCGCGCGTGAGCCCGGCCGTACGATGCAAGTCAGCGGGTGCCTGATGCTCGCAGCATCTGCTGGAGGAACGACACAGATCGCGCTACCGTGCTTGGAGCCAGGTTGTCGAAGCTGTACGGCAAGCCAGTAGTATTCTTTTACTAGTACAGTACGAAGCAAAGCAAGGTTGGCCTTCAAGCAAAAAAGCCTCTCCGCCAAATGCACATACTCGTCCGCACTGCGCCAGTACCCGGTACAGTATGTACGACTAAAATTTTTGTTGGCCGTACCCGTAATCCCTGATGAAAAGGTAGCACACCGTACCTGATTACTTTTAACTTTCTTGAGGCACCGCGCTTTTTGCCTAACTTATCATCACCGGAGGCTCTCATTTTTTACGCTCCTTTTGTAGCCGGTAATAATGGAGTGGTTGCAGGGGAGCATTTTGTTGTCGCGTCGAGGTGGAAGAGAAGTGCGTGCTCCCAGCTAGAAGGAGATGAGAATGATTTGGTCCATGATGGTGTTGTTAATGTGATTACTAGAGCCTAGACCCAAGTATTCCCAGGATAAAACCTCCTTTGCCTTTGACAGCTGGAGCCCGCAGGGAGGGGCACCACATTATTTGCCTAGCTGCGTAGCTAATGAAAAACTTATCCATGAGCACCGCGTGTGTGACATGATGCTAGAGATACAATAGTATTAGATTAGGTCACCAACCACAAAGGCATGCCTGGATTTTAATCAGTTCGTCCTACATCGTTTGCCTTTTTCCTCTGTCGCGTACATGGTTTCTAGCGTATATCATATTCCAGGTCGCTGTGAGGACGATCAATTCTTAGGCCCCGTTCGTTTCTCGCCTACTAAAATTTAAGACTATCATATCGAAGAGAATCTTATTATTTATAAATATTTCGATCAATTTAATGACAAAACCCTATTGACAGATTGATGCTAATTTTCGAGATGAATCTAATGAGCTTAATAAATTTATGTTTTACTAAAGTGATGCTACAGTAACCGTCTTCTAATCATGACTTAATTAACCTCATTAGATTCGTCTCGTAAATTAGTCTAGGGACCTGTAATTTATTTTATAATTAAACTTTATTTAATACTTTCTTAAATAGTAAGATTTTTTTATGTGACAGTTATAAAGTTTAGACCGAGGAAAGGAACACACCCTTATATTCAGTTCACGGGAAGCTGATGGAGGCGTGCAGACGCAGCAACTCCGCGCGCTTATTTT
>JAUNZO010004469.1:0-21365 GCA_031894775.1 Chloris gayana | reverse complement strand
CCTTCCACTGAATTTCATAAGATCTTGGTGACTTTACCTAACATCTTTTGCGTTAGAATTTAGTTTCAGTCACTTTCATATGTGCCCTTTGGCCCGTGCTGTGCTCTTACGGACAGGCAGCGTTCGCTCGCTGGCGAATTGTCATCTGAACAACGAAGATTATTATTTGCTAGTGCATTCTATTGGGATAGTACATATACTGTAAGTGTAAGCATGTGTGAGTGCTCCTTTTCCAAGGTATCTACATGGAATATACGTTACGCTTTGGTTATTGGAGCCCCTTGGTAGTCCAACTAAGAAATGCTCTTTACCTTTTCTCCGAACAGAAAAGAAAAGAAAAGCATCATTTCTTTTGTTCTTGATAGGACAGCTGGACGCCCTGTTGTTGCCATGAGGCCATGACACCTGTTTGTGGCTTACAGATCGAATTTGATTCCGCGGGCCTGATGACGCTCACGACTCATGACATTCATACGAAGATTTGGAAACGCTGTGTGCGGACACACCGAGGTGGAAAGTCTTTCATTTTCTGAAAAGCTGTGAAGATTTAGGAGTTAGGCAGTTACACTGCAGATTTTCTTTTCAGAAACCAAGGACAAATGAAACTTCTATTGAACCCATAATGAGCTTAAGTTTGTACAATCTGTACCCGCAGATATCATGTCAGCACACAATTGTTTACATCTTTCTGAAGAAACGAAATAATCTATTTAGCAGTGATTCCATTCTCCAAAACACCATACATGCTCTTTGTTGTAATTCTTCCTGCAATGAACTTTGGAAGTCGGTGCTCATTTGGTACTTCGTCTTTGCAGGTATAGAGCCCTCTTTGTTGGGTGGTGAATTTGTCAAGCCTGTAGAGAGATTTTTAGCCAGTTTGGTAGGTATAAACTGGCTATCCTTCTGACCCTGCTGTTATTTGACTAATCCCTGATCGGCAGCAGTATTCCTGATAGCCATTTTTTTTATAAGAATGATAGCCATTATTTGAAGATCCGTCAGAGTACTGAAGCTGTAATCTGCTCCCAATGCTTCAAGTTCCAAGAGAAATGATACAAACTCGGTAGGATCCACTCCACGTTCCTCTGCTGATGATATGTATTTGTTGGGACAAGTTTCAGTTCATCCAAGACGAGAACGTTTCAGAGACCAGAGACGTCGTCAAAGCTCAAGGAATGGTAGAGCTCCTCCCAAGATAGCAGAGAATTACTTTCAGTTTCTTTTGACGAAGGTCACTCCCGTTCTGTTCTGCCAAGCGATAAGCCGTGCCATTCTTTCCTTCTACATAGATGTAAACGAACACGCAACTTTAGTACAAGTTACGTTCAAGAGCAGAAAGTCCAAAGTAGGAACATGGAGCAAGTGTAAGGAGTAGGGCCTTTGTTGATAAGGAGCCCAATGACCCCAATCCCAGGATACGGAACATGGACTTTCTGCTAGTCCATGGGCTGGACTTGGCACAACATAGAGATAAGTCTTCGGCCCCTGCATTCCATGGGCTGTGAAGGTCCTGATCGAAACCAGGTGCTGAAGACGAGGCGCACCATTTTGTCCACTATCTCTGAATGTTCGACCAATCATCCGTATTATAGATGAGTTTGATAGAGCTATCTATCAAGTGCCCAACTGTTGTTGCTGGTATGTGCACGGGAATATCTGATCCACGATCATTCCGCAAGCACCAGGGCGCAGAAAATGTCATGGTTACTGCAGAATTTAGTGTCCAGGAGATTCCTGGTTTCGAAGGGCACGGAAGCTGGAGAAGTTAACCAAATCAATGGGTACCTACCAGTTCACATAATTGCGCATGACAGAACACAGATTGTAGCAAGGAAGAGTATAGATGAAATTTTGACTCCTGAATTCAACCAAACTCGATCACAAGAACATACTTCTGTATTATTTATTCACTCAGCTAAACCTAGTACACATTCTTTAATCTAGTGATAAGAACCTCCTTCATTGAACTCACTCCCCGCATGAACCCCAAATTATTCCACATACTGATAACGCGCCATGACGACAGTCACAGCAAACTACAACACTCCCGATAGTTGCAGAGACGACGTCACCTCGATGTGCCAGCTGAGAGACCTGCCGCTTAGTCCACCTCCTCGATCTTGGGCCCGGCACCGCTGCCACCGCCGTTGCTTGCGCCAGTGCCGGGCATGTCCTCGTCCATGCCTGCAGCGCCCGCGCCGCCCTGGTACATCTTGGAGATGATGGGGTTGCAGATGCCTTCCAGCTCCTTCATCTTGTCCTCGAACTCCTCGGCCTCTGCGAGCTGGTTGCCGTCGAGCCACTTGATGGCGTCCTCGACGGCGTCCTCGATCCTCTTCTTGTCGGCCTCGGGGAGCTTGGCGGCGATCTTGTCGTCCTTGACGGTGTTGCGCATGTTGTACGCGTAGTTCTCGAGCGCGTTGCGCGCCTCGACCTTGCGCTTGACCTCCTCGTCCTCGGCCTTGTACTTCTCGGCCTCCTGCACCATGCGCTCGATCTCCTCCTTGCTGAGGCGGCCCTTGTCGTTGGTGATGGTGATCTTGTTCTTCTTGCCCGTGGTCTTGTCCTCTGCGGAGACGTTGAGGATGCCGTTGGCGTCGATGTCGAAGGTCACGTTGATCTGGGGCACGCCGCGGGGCGCGGGCGGGATGCCCGAGAGCTCGAACTTGCCCAGCAGGTTGTTGTCCTTGGTCCGGGTGCGCTCGCCCTCGTACACCTGGATGAGCACGCCGGGCTGGTTGTCCGAGTAGGTGGAGAAGACCTGCTCCTTCTTGGTGGGGATGGTGGTGTTCCTCGGGATGAGCGTGGTCATCACGCCGCCGGCCGTCTCGAGGCCCAGCGAGAGCGGCGTGACGTCCAGCAGGAGCAGGTCCTGCACCTTCTGGTTGCCCTCGCCGCTGAGGATGGCGGCCTGCACGGCGGCGCCGTACGCCACGGCCTCGTCCGGGTTGATGCTCTTGCAGAGCTCCTTGCCGTTGAAGAAGTCCTGGAGGAGCTGCTGCACCTTGGGGATGCGGGTGGAGCCGCCGACGAGCACGATGTCGTGGACCTGGGACTTGTCCAGCTTGGCGTCGCGGAGGCACTTCTCGACGGGCTCCATGCACTTGCGGAACAGGTCCATGTTGAGCTCCTCGAACCGGGCCCGGGTGATGGTGGCGTAGAAGTCGATCCCCTCGTACAGGGAGTCGATCTCGATGGTGGTCTGCGCGGTGGAGGAGAGCGTCCTCTTGGCCCTCTCGCACGCGGTCCTCAGCCTCCGCAGCGCCCTCGGGTTGCCGCTGATGTCCTTCTTGTGCTTGCGCTTGAACTCCTGCGTGAAGTGGTTCACCAGCCTGTTGTCGAAGTCCTCGCCGCCCAGGTGCGTATCCCCGGCCGTGGCCTTGACCTCGAAGATGCCCTCCTCGATGGTGAGGATGGACACGTCGAAGGTGCCGCCGCCCAGGTCGAAGATGAGCACGTTCTTCTCGCCCGTGCTGGTGGCCTTCTTGTCCAGCCCGTAGGCGATGGCCGCGGCCGTGGGCTCGTTGATGATGCGCATCACGTTCAGCCCGGCGATGAGGCCCGCGTCCTTGGTGGCCTGCCGCTGCGAGTCGTTGAAGTAGGCGGGCACCGTGATCACCGCGTTCTTGATGCTCGTGCTCAGGTACGCCTCCGCGATCTCCCGCATCTTGGTCAGCACCATGGACGAGATCTCCTCAGCAGAGAACTTCTTCTCCTCGCCCTTGTACGTCACCACGATCATCGGCTTGTCGGCCGGGCCCGGGATCACCTTGAACGGCCACATCTTCATGTCCGCCTGCACGGACGGGTCCGAGAACCGCCGCCCGATCAGACGCTTGGCATCTGCATGGCACAAAACAGAGAGCAGTTAGGGACTGCCTATTCGTTGCACATAGGACAACCTTTTTTTATCCATGTGTAGTGTGGTGAAGTGTAGAAATCAATTATTTATATCAAGTTGCTAAGTTCGAGATGTATCCACTAAAATTTAAAACGAAATTAAAACGTGATCCTCTTCTACCGCCAAAACAGAGCAAGAAGCAGAGTAGTACGATGTCGTGCAGCTGTGCCAGCGCGCATCACTACGCAGACAACTAATCTATAGTTTTGCTTCACAGTTAATCTAAGCAGAATAGCCCATGGCTATGATACTGACACGAGTAATCTAACCAAACCACGGTAGCACAATTGAACGATCAAAACTGATGGATCAACCAAAGAACATGGAAATTCAACTTACCAAAGACGGTGTTGGTGGGATTCATGGCGACCTGGTTCTTGGCCGCATCGCCGATGAGCCTCTCTGTGTCCGTGAACGCCACGTACGACGGCGTGGTGCGGTTGCCCTGGTCGTTGGCGATGATCTCCACGCGGTCATGCTGCCACACGCCGACGCACGAGTATGTCGTGCCGAGGTCGATGCCGATCGCCGGACCCTCACCCTTGCCAGCCGCCATCTCTCCGATCCGATCGAATCAACCGAGAATTCGAGTCGATGTTATGCGGGTGCGCGTGCTCCCTGATCGGTGAGTTTGTTCTTGCAGTTCGCTCTCAGGTGGATGCCTTGCTCTGTTTCTCGAGTTGGTGGGCGGAAGGATAGGGGCCGCTGGCTTTTATACAAGTGTCGGGGCGGGGAGCGGTGGCGTTCGGGAAGGTTCGTGCAGCTGGGTGATGTGGCGGAAGCCCGGCGCGCGCGCGCGACGTCGGTTCGGTCGTTGCCGGGAGGGCGCGCGCGAGAGGTGGTGGAGAGTTCGGGCGCGCGCGGGAGGTCTCCAGAACGGTGGCGGGGATCGCTCGGTCGGTCCCCGGTTTCGTGCGGCTTCTTCTTCCTCGCAACGGCGGTTTGGGTTGGGTTGGGTGGGGCTCCTGACCTGGCTGGAGTCCACGACCCGAGCCAGATTTTTCTGGTCCTGGCTCGGGTGCTTTCTGGCGCCAAGTGGAAAACACTAGAACGGTGTAGTAGTCGTTTGCTCCTTTATACCACCCGCGAGCAGGGCTGTCTCTCTTATTAGTGCTTTCTTTAATTTCTAATCTGTCTTTAGTTTCTTTTTCCTTTGGCTGATCTTGTTTGTTTCTGTTGGAAGCCTTGAGAAGGGACATGAAATCTTTCCCAGCCCAACTTAACGAATAGTTTTCATCTCATGTCATTTCAATGACTTCCATCTGCCATATTTTAGTGAAGGTGACAGTAGGAATATACAACAACACTATGCTGGGAAAGAAAGATGAAAGACTAGAAATATTTTGCCAAACGTGTATAGCCTTTTGTGACTATTGTTAAAAAGTAAGCTCATCAATGGTACACGGTTCAACAAAGATGACAAATCAGTTTGTTTCACAATGAACTTAGATCTATATATTATCTCTTTTTTGAATGTATGATAGTCAGAATAATTTGGTTACAATTAACATGCACAACTCAAATTATTTTAGGCTGATTGTTTTAGAATATAGCTAACATTTGCATGTGCAATAACAATAGTAAGCAAAGAAATATGTTGACTTCAACAGTTTTGTGCAGTGTTTGTAAGGTTAGAAATATTTATTTTTTTCATAATATAAATTGGAGAATCATACATGTATTTTCGAGTAACTTTCAATTTATTCTAAGAAATGGTACATGAATGACATGTGACTATACAACTATTGGTCAGAAAATCTATAATAGATTATTACAAAATCATATGTGATCTAATGATAGATCCAGAAACTTCACTCAAACATTCAAGAAGGACAATTTAGACATATGAATGTTTTGAAGATGAGCCAAAAGGAGTAGAACATTGGACAAAAGATAATGAAGAATGGACAACTACAATGCCTAGGAATGAGGTGAATTAAAATAAAAATAATGAAGAATGGACAACTACAATGCCTAGAAATGAGGCGAATTAAAATAAAAATTTCAAGATGATAACTGTTATGCAGTTAGATGTGCTGAATTTCTTGAAACATGTATTACAGTTGAGCAATACACGATCAGTTTCTAAACTCAAATAATAAAACTGTTGTACTTTAATTATCTATCTTGATTGTAATGTAAGATAGGAAAAGTTATAGTTTTCCTCTTTGTGACTTCTAAACATAAAGCTGGTAAAAAAAGACTATCCCCGTTGTGAGTTGGTACGATCATTGTGGTTTAGTGTTTGCCCTCTTTTTCCTTTTTTTCTAGATTTAATAGATTTATATTTATATTTTGTTCTTAGATGGTCCAATGCGGGACAGAGATATAAAACTGGGCTCTTTCTAGCCCATTTAAGGGAAGCCAGAAATTTGAACATAGACCGGCACCGGCACTTGCACGACCCATTTCATGCTCGATCGGCCGACAAAGTCATCACACCCAGCCCACAATATGCTTCGCCAGCAGTAACATCTGATGGAATGAAGAGGCATTGAGAAACTAGTGAAATCACTATTTATTTCGTTGGATAGATTACAGCAGCGTTAGTCGTTACTGATCATCAGCCACCATTTACACGACTAATCTATCTCCCACAAGGGCACGAGCCTGATACGCACAACTGCAGCCAGGGAGATCACTCGCGTACGTGGCTCCCCATACGCACGGTGATGCCGTCGATGTCCCGCACGTACCCGACCTTCTGCCCCCAAGTCTTCTGCTCCGGCGCGCTGACGGGCACGGCCCCGCTGTCCACGGCGCGGCGGAAGGCGGCGTCCACGTCGTCGTAGTCGAAGCAGATCTCGACGGGCCCGCGCTCCGCGGGCGAGTCCGGCAGCTGCACGGCGCCCGTGATGGAGTCGGTCTCGCGCTGGTGCAGCGGCGTGAACGCGATGGTCGTGGCGCCGCTCTCGAGCTCCACCCACTTGCGGGACTCGTCGAGGCGGCGGACGGTGTGGCCGAACGCGGCGGCGTAGAAGGCCGCCGACTTGGCCACGTCCTTCACGTACACCACGGTGTACGCGAACGCGGGTCGCACCGCGCCGGAGGCCATCTATGGTGGCTTGATTGCTTTCGTTCTTGCTCTCGATTGCACGCGATGGAGTCTGAGGTGATTGAGGTTGGTGCGTGCGCTCGAGGCGGCGTCGGTTTCCCTTTGTGTGCGTGGTGCGGCCGGCCGGGTCGACACCCGGAGATCGAGGTGGCGCGCATGCACGGTGTCGTCCGCCCGCCAGCTTCCACGTTGGCTTACTCCTGCGTCCTGCCGGCACGTCGGAGGCAAGTTTCTTTCCGATTCCGACTCCTGTCAGCTGCAGCGCGGATTCTTCTGGTTGGTTGGCTGCACTGCACGCCGCGGAACGGCGTGACGTGTGAGTTCGAAATTGAGCGGCCGCAGCATCTCGTGCCGATGGATGGGCACCTGTTCGTGGTAGCAAAATCGTGGGTTGTGGGACTCGATCGCAGAATGCGTGCGGTGCGTCGCTCGTTGGGTAGACGCGGGTCGTCGGCAGCCGAACGCGAGGCACACGTTCACCGTTACGCGCTGCTGCCAGCTTGCAGCGAGACGGGAAAAGGCAGCTTTTGCTACCGAGGCGGCGAGCGTGATCAGGAGGGGGAAGCGGACCACCTGCGTTCACGTGCTCATCGGAACAGGGCACCAGGAACTATCAAGTAAGTTCAGATGGAAATTACTCCGCCCGAGGAGGTCTTTGCTGTGCCACCAGGAACTGATCGTGTTTGGATGTTCTATTACCAACCATGTCTGCCAAATTACCTTGTCGTCCCTGGTGGCTGGACGACCACCACGTGGAAAATGACTATCGGGATCGGTTCAGTTCCAATTGTCCGACTGATCGACTTCAGCCTCCCTGCTGACCACCAAAGGTTAAATACGGTACTGAATTTTTTTCTTAAGAACCAGTGACCACAAGGAGCCGGAGGCTGCAGAGGCAACTTCGCTCCTAGGATGCATGTGAACGGCTTACCCACACCTTGAGCATTGATGACGATGTTGTTTACTTCCTCTCCAACAGCACCTCAATGGGAGTCAAGGGAAACGTGCAGCGGTTGTCACTGTTGATGTCACAGCAGTGAGGCTGCAAGGAGTGGCATTGCTTAGTATCATCGATCTCCAAAGCTGTCTCAAGATTGCAAGGGCAAGTGAGATCTTCTTTTATGGAAAGTTGCAGAAGTTATATAGGACCAAGAAATAATGTTGAAAATGTGGCGCCAACTGGTCATGATAGCGTGGTGCAAGTGTCCGGGCCCAACAGTCTTAGGTTTACTGGGAAGCTAATTAGTGAACTTAGTATAGAAGAATAAACTCGATGATGACAGCGTAATGCAATGGTGAAGCTTAGAGAGGGTGTCTGTGCATTCTCCTGTGAGCTCAGTACAACATTTCCCACTAAATTTCACCCTATAAAATGGTTGCAGAAGGCCATATTTCTTGTAGTGGGATCAAGTTAAAGTCAAAGTTGAAACTTTGCGTAGATATTTATCACCACATCAAATACACATATGCCAAGTTTTAGAATTTTTCAAAGCTTATAAATAACCCTTGCTTCACATGAGCATTACTTTTTTTTTTTGAAATTTACATGGGCATCACTTGGACAGCTAAAGAGCATGTTGTCAAGCTGAAGAGATTGCACGCCTTCTCTGTTGGCAGTAGTTCTTCCTTGGCTAACAAATAGAATTTTCTCATCAGTTAGTACATCATTCTACCTCTTGGATCTATAGCCATATTTCACACGTGTACAACATTAACAAGAATATATTTTACCAGTGCAACTTTGCCTCTATTGCCATTAAATCTGATAATGTAGGTTCTCTTGATATGCACATCATCTGCACGAAATTTTTGCCACCACTTGTCAGTGTTGAGAAATCAATAGCATGACAATCCAAATGTTATGCCAATCGCGGATCAATTTGTTATGCACCCCAAAGATTTGCAGGATAGACCAATTTTTGAGAATGAATTTGTCTGCTTCCTGGCCGGTTCCAAAATTTTGAGCAAGAGAATAATTCCAGGATAAAAGAAGAGCAAAGTTGCACACATAATAATGTGGAAATGTTTGAGTATATTTGGTATACTGTTGAATGAGACAATATTGCCATTAAAAAAAATTAGATCTGAAAAGATTTGCCAATCCAGGTGCGGGCCATTGTGATGGTGACTTGGCTGATGCCGCCGTTGAGATGGCGGCCATGGAGCCGGTGGTCACTGTGGGATTGAATGGAATATTCGATTGGTTCGCCTCTATCACGTCGACAGTTTTGGCACCAATCACGTCGCTCTTTTGCCGCCATTGGTCATTGCAACTGGCAACAAGTTCCGACTTGGAATGATGGTGCCACACTTGACCACGTCAACGATGTTGTTGTTTGGGCAGTCAACCCGAAATAACAACGACAGACAATATATTCAGATACATTCTGCACTACAGTCTACACAAGTGGACTCCTAAATCCTAACCCAAACCTTCTTCCACCGCAACACTAGTTCACAATTTTTTATTCACACAAAGTGCAGCGTACTTAATTTCGGAGTTTTAGGTTAGTAGCTCATTTATACAAGTAATAGCACACAGCATCATCCTATATACTCCTTCCGTTCAGTTACTGTTTACGCTGGGGCATATGTAATTAACAAGTTCAAATGTGAGTAGATTTCTGAACAGGATAATTGACTAAATTAAGAAACGAACAGAAAGATCGAACCGTGCATGGATCCAGAGTATAGATGTAGCTATATTTTTTATTTTATTGCTTCATTCCACACTACACGTATACTGCTGAGTACATTTTTATTCCATGTTTGCAGCACATGAAGAAGGCCATTGCTTTCTTGTAGCCATACTCATCAGTGCCGTAACCGACGCACAATACCACATACGCGAAGTTTAATTTAGTGACCGATGCACGACACCATACACGCCTCCACGTAGGTACATATATATCTAAGAATGCACGACGATCTTGTTGTACTTGGTCATGTCAGTGGCGGCGCCGCCGCCGGCGACGAGCGGGAAGTAGAAGGGGTAGATCTCGTAGCGCACCCTGCAGCTGCTGTAGTTGATCTGGCAGCCCTGCTGCGCGCCGCAGTACTGGCCGAACCTGGACACCGCCGTGGACAGGCACTGCGCGCACGCCAGCGGCGCCAGGTCGCGCGTGCACTGCGCCAGCCCGTAGATGGACACGAACGGCGTGTACTGCTCCTTGTCCCGCCCGAGCCCGCCGCTGCCCGCCGCCGACGCCTGCGCCGTGACCTTGCCCATCACCTTCCCCACCGCCTTCTCGAACTCCTTGGCGTTGTCCATGGCCTGCGTGTTCACCAGGATCACGCCCGTGTCCGAGTCCGTCTGCCCGATGAAGTCCGCGTTCTCGTAACGCATGAAGCAGTAGTCGTACCTGCATGTCGTACATATACCAAGTACAATTAATTTTGGAAAAATGTTTGTTATACATGTATCTATGTCGAGCTATGAAGCCAAAGGATGGACTGAAATGCACATACCATATTCTTGCGTCGGAGCTGTAGCTGCAGGTACTGGGCAGCTGCTTGGCGGCGTCGGCGAGGCAGGCCGCGCAGTCGCTGGCGGAGACGTCGCCGCGGCATTGCGCGAGGCCGTAGATGACCTTGTCGCCCTTGCCAGAGCTGGACGTGGCAAATCCTCCGTTGGAGCCCGTGGAGACGAGGTCGGCAAGGACGTAGTTGATGCTGACAACGGCCTTCTTGTTGCCGGAGTAGCTGTTTCCGGCGCAGTAGCTGCCGATGGAGTCCATGCCCATGCTCACAGCAGGGAGCAGGGCCAAGGACACAAGTAGCAGGCAGCGGCTCACTCTGCTGAACGCCATGGCTATCTTGCGCTGGGAGTGATCTGTGTGGATTCACTTGCGAAGCACGGTGGGGGCTTATATATAGGTCGAGAGATCGGATAGGACGTGGGTGAGAGGTGCTTGGTTGCCGTGTCTTTCTTTGACTGCTTGATTGGTGTCATGCAGCGTTTGATGTTGATGTTACCATACTACGAATAACCTTGGGCAGAGCTTAGTGTTGACTGCAGAGTCAGCTACTGGTCCACGAATGGGCAAATGCGCACTTGCGGACATTGCGAGCTAGCTGGCTTGCTGGCGGCTTCGACGCCGTATTACGACTCGTTGACATGGTTTTTGTTTTGACGAGCCACGCATTCTACATATCCATCCTTCAACCGCCGATACGAATGGAGCATACTTGTCGATTTGCTCAATACCACAAGTGACAGCTCGCTGAACTTTGATATCCGGGTTCTGAAAGCTCCGGTTTCCGAATTTAGAACTGAAGGATCCACTGCACACATGCTCTATGCATGTCGTCCATCTTCTAAGTACTCCTTATCTACTACTACAAATTTGAATTGGCACTCTGGAGCCAAATCTTACCAAGTCAGTGGCTCACATTTGAGGAAAACTTTGCTCTCGCCTATAGAAAACAGAGGCATATAAGTGCCTAACGCTCTGCATTTGCGGTTTCGTGACTGAATGAATCCTGTGGATTTGTGGACTGCCTAAGTGACAGATTACCTAAACGATCATCAGGTTGAATTATGCAGCATGAAAATTCGGCATCGTGAAGGCCGAAAAGGAAGAAGATGACCGTACGCCTGTGTGCATGTATGTTCCACTTATCCCATGGTTTTCCATTCGTGGAGTTCCACTCATCATCCACGCACAAGGCACAACGAGGAGGATGAGCTTTACCAATATCAGAAGCGTCAGAGGCTCTTGTTTCATTGTCTTCCCTTTGTTTCCATGAACAAGGCATTTAGTGGATGGGTATTTCCTGGCCCCTGTTCAGTGCCCAGTGGCCGGCCGGCATGGCCTATCCAGACATACTGTAGCAGAAAACTACGTGCAATTTGGATCGGAATGGTAGTGGATTGGTAGATTCACTTACCACATATATCGAAGGAACAGCCGAACAGAGAATACAAATAGTATAGAAAGAAAGAAATTGAAGTATCTTTCTGCTGTGGGGAAGCAGAAGAATTCAAGGATCAATACACCGATCTCTTTGGATGCAATGCGGGTGAATACCCTTTCAAATATCTAGTCATACCAATGCAATATCGATTGAAGAACCATTGAAGAGAGATTTGAAAGGAAGTTGACATGTTGGAGTGCCAAGCATGAAGATAGATTAATCCTTCTAAACTCAGTTCTAAGCAGTATTCCCATGTTCATGTTGTCCTTCAAAATTCCAAAAGAGGTCCTAAAATAACTAGATTTTACTGGCAAGGTGACAATCATAAAAGAAATACTTCCTAGCTAAGTGGGATATCATGTGCCAATCAAAAGTCCGGCGTGGTCTTGGAATAGTCGATCTCCAAGTCCAAAACTAATGCTTGTCGAGCAAATGGATTATATTACTGACCAATGAAGATTGGACTTGGCAAACACTACATAGAAATTCCAAAAAGGGGTCATAAAAGAACTAGGCTATTATAGCTTTAGATTTTATTCGTAAGGTGACAAATCATAAAAAGAAATATAAAACCTATTAAGCAGGACATCATGTGCCAATCCAAAGATTAGGAGGTCTTTGAATAGTAGATGTCCAAGTCCCAAACCAACAAATGAATTATAAAACTGATAAATGAATATGATACTCCCTCCGTCCCAATTTACTTGCCATCTTATGAGTGAATTTTATTGTCCAGATTCATGGAATGTTCAGTGAAACTGGACATACAAGTTGTCCGGATTTAGAAAATGTTCGATGAACCTAGTAAAAGGCTAGAATGACAAGTAATTTGAGACAGAAGTAATACTTGACAAACACTACTTAGAAATAAATAACTAAGTCCCAAAAGACTATCTCTGAAACAAAATCAATGACTCACATTTCTGAAAGGGTCTAATGTCAATAAAAGACATGGTTCTAAATTGTAGTTCACTCAAAGTATAATAGAACATAAATTAGGTTTCATAAAGACACATAGGTTGGTGATATAACCTTCAAAGATTTTTATCCTGCTATATATAAAGTCGTAACTAGCCCACATGACACGGGCTAGTCCTACTATGATAAAGTTCTTTATATGTGCTCCATGTTCTGTGTGGGCCCCCACACAAAACACCTTGACCCACGAAGACACACTCGACATGCTTGACCCGCGAACGGGTCAACATTTTCCGCCTCGCTCGACCCCACGTTCCACCTCGCTCGTTCCCGAGTGTACTGTGACGATCATGACTCAAGACCCCGAGTAACCGGGACAAGGGCAATAATTCAACTCCTTCATTACACACGTTCGTACACGTACATTAGCACCGACAGGTCTCGTAGTTTACGACAACTCTAGTCGAGGCTACTCGGACGGGACGGGCACACAAGTGATAAGCGTAAACAGGGAATGACAGGACTCGACTAAACTATCATGGATGACCAATGTCCAAAGGCTATGGACAAGCGCTAAACAACAAGGTCACCGACTTGTAGTCGGGGTTGACCCCCACCCCCCCCCCGCCTCGCCTCACTCGACTCGAACGAATGGGGTCGATCGGAACAAGAGTTGGCTAACTACTCCTAGACCCCATTTAATGTCTCTGCGGTACGTGTGGCTACAGTGGACGTAATGTCAATTCACCCGTGGCTAGGCACACAACGTATGATTACCCTCGCCACGGTTCACGGGCACACCATACTCATTATGCTAGACATAGCGGCGACGGGACGTGACCGATAGACGGGAGCATGTACGCCCGACACACACGCTATAGAGAGGGAAGACACACACAATCTTTGACTAGATACAATTTTCTCTCTCGTAAGTAGGCCCCACCCTTGGGATTATGAAGGGAGGAGGGCAGGCTCATGGACGAGGCCATCGCTTCAACACACCATTTCCACACATACACACTTGCACCATTGGAACTTGGAGCCCGCTCCTCTCTCGCCTCTATTGTACACCCCCACAAGAAACACGAGCACCACCGTCGGTGTGTGAGCACACATCCAAATGGGGGCCTGTCAAGGCTCCCTTCCGATAGGATTGGGGAAGGACGGATTTACTTTTGCTAGCGCGGAAGATTAAACGAGCGAAGAACACGGAGGATTTATCCGAGGTTCGGGCCGCAAGTGATGCGTAATACCCTACGTCCCGCTTCGTGTATCAGCTGTTGTCTGTCCCTTACAAGAGAGTACCCCCTCCTTTTATAGAGCAAAGAGGGGAGTACTGTACAAGTACCCGGAGGGGTACCCGGACGCCTCGTGGGGGTCCGGTCCTTCCTTGGGAAGGCGCGACCAAATCCCGACGGAATCCGTCACGATCTTTTTGCTGGATTTGGGCTCCAAGCATCTTCTCTCCTATTGGTTCCGGATGCTCCTAGCACCGTAGCAGCGTGGCTTCCCGAGACGCGGCGCATGGGGAAGGCGCGCGCACGTCCCGTCGGGCTGCGACCGCTGCCGCAGACACTCGAGTGCCGCATTAACTCCGGGTGGTTGGGGCGTCGGAGGAAGCTACCGGAAGCTTCCTCCCCCGACGCTCCCACTCCTCCGGCTTCGTGGGCTTCGTGGACTTTGTGGGCTTCGCACTCGTTATCTTCTTTCTCGGGCCGGAAGCGGCCCACGCGCGGTTAGGGGGACCCCCAATCCCCCTACACCGACAGAGCCCCCGGCCCCGCCACCGACCCCCGAGGCCGGAGCAGGGATTGGGGCCACCCGTCGGCGCCCGGCCGCTAGTTGAGTTACCTCGAGACGCAGGTTTACGAGGAGCCGTGCCGATTGGACCGCCGAGACGAGACGGTTCCGAGGCGGGCGTCGCTTCGGTTCGCGAGCGGTGGGCCCACCTACGTCCGGCTTTTAAGTACGTAGACCGGCGGCCGCCCGCGGCACGTCTCCCACTTCGCCTTTTCGCCTCCCGTCTTCTTGGACTCTCGTGCTCTCGCGCAATCGCTCATCTTCTTCTTCGACGATCCGCGCCGCCGCTTTGCTGCCGCTGCTCCTCGCCTCGCCGAGATGGATCGTGGGAAGTCTCCCCGCCGTGGCGGCTCGCGCACTCGTTCGCCGTCGGCGGATGCGCCGCTCCCGGTGCGATTACCGCCCCGGATCGAGATGAAACAGCTTTCGCCATTCTCGCCGACGGGCGGCGACCGAGGCGTCCGCATCGGGGATCTCTCGCCGCCGTCGAGTGGACGATCGGAGATCCTCCACTTCCCGTCCTTCGTCGTAGCCGGCGC
Source organism: Chloris gayana (assembly GCA_031894775.1). Lineage (NCBI taxonomy): Eukaryota > Viridiplantae > Streptophyta > Magnoliopsida > Poales > Poaceae > Chloris > Chloris gayana. Next base: position 6,235 of record JAUNZO010004469.1, on the reverse strand, counting down.
CGTTCCCCCGCTTTCTCGACTTCTTCATGGAGGTGCTTCGAGCGTACGGGATCCGGATGACGCACCTTACGCCGAACGCGGTCGCGGCGCCGGCGGTGTTCGCCCACCCGTGCGAGGCGTTCGTGGGGGTGCAGCCATGCTTCCCCATCTTCCGGCGCTACTTCAAGGCGACGCCGACGAACGCCGTCGAGGTGATCGGGTCCGTGCGGTTGACCACCCGGAGCGGAAGTGGGTACATTGAGTACACGCCCAACAACAAGGTGGAGGGATGGAAGAAGGCCTGGTTCATGGCCACGTACGAGAAGGACTTCCGCCGCCTCCGCGTCCCTCCGGCCCGGCTCAAGCACTTCGCCATCCGGGACTCCGTGCCCAGCCTTCCCGATGGTATGATGCCCGTGGTTGACCGGATAGCGGCGCTCGCCACGGCCGGCTTGACCTCGCACGGGGTGGTGCACGACTTCCTCGAGTGCAACATCGCGCCGCTCCGCCGCAGGTCGCACCCCTCGTGGCTGTACCGAGATTTCAACTTCGGCGGCCGCACTCGCACGGGGCGGGTTCGGACCTGCCCGCCGCCTCGAAGAAGTTCGCCTACTCCACGCCGACCGGGAAGAAGTGGCCCGCCTCATTCGAGTACCCGGAGGGTGCCGGGCCTCTCCGCCTCTCGGAGAATCGGCGCGCCGTCCTCGACGCCATGCCCCGGCCGGGACCGCTCGGGTTCCTCGACACGACTCCGGCCCCTACTCCCGGCATCCGGGTGCCCGGGGCCACGCCTCCCTCTAACCCGGTGCGGCGGCCGCTTCGGGGCGCCTCCGGAGCTCCGGTGCCGGTCCCGATGCCTGCAAGGCCGGGTCCGGCACGCGCGACAAAGGCAAGGGGAAGAGATCTCCGTCGCCGTCCTCCTCCGACTCCTCCGGCCCGTGCGCTTTCAACGGAAACGGGCCCGGCACGCTTCACCGGCACCGGTGACGGGAGCCGCTTCACGGAAGAAGTCCCCTCGCGGCCGTGACGGTGCAGGCGGCCGGGTGGACCCGCGACAGGTGCGTTGCTTCTCTCCTTGTTTTGCTTAAGTTGTGAGCTTGGTCCGTCCAGCCATGGCTGCTGCCACCGCATGCCGACGGCTGCGAACATGTCTCGATTTGTTTGGATTGTAGGAGCGTCCGGATCGAGCTGGACCTGGACTTGGTTCCTTTGAACCCCAAAGTCTCCGGCGCCTCGCGCCGAATCTGGAGGCCCGTTCTGCTGCTGTTGAGGCCGCAGCAGCCGGAGCGGAGGCCGACACGGAAGAGGCTGCGGGTGCCCCCGAGGAGGGGGTTGCGGGTACTCCCGAGGAGGGGGCCGCGAGTGCTCCCGCGAGAGGAGACCGCGGGTGCCCCCGAGGAGGAGGCCACGGGTGCCCGTGCCGGCGAGGATCTTGACCGGACGTCGACTCCTCCGGCCGGCGACGTGCTCGGATGCGCCGGCGGCGGGGACGGCCGCTTTCTCGATTGGCGCCGACAGCGCCCGCCACGGGCTTCCACTCCCCGGCCGGTGCCGCCGCCGCCACTCCTATAGTGCTCGGAGGGGAACGATTCCCCTCCACGCGCCGGGTCGGAGCCGGGAACGGTGGCCGGCGGAGACGCTTCGTCGACCGCCGCCGCCGGAGGGGTCGTGGGCGCGCCGGACGCGGCCGGAGCGCGTCGCCGATGAGTCGCTCGGCGGTTCGGCACGCCATAGAATTGGCGATGTGCTCGAGGAGGTTACCCGGTCGCTCCTTGCTATGAAGGCGGCCGTGGAGGAGACGGATGCGTCCCTGGAGGACCGCGAGGCCGCGGTGGCCCAACGCGAGGCGGAGGTGGCGGGCGCCCGGAGGGCCCCGGAGACGGCGGTGAAGCTTGCCGAGCAGCAGCACCGCCGACGCATGGAGGAAGTCCAGCGATGAGTTGGACACCGCCGCCGGCATCGCCGAGGGGGCCGACGAGAAGCCGCGGGAGGCGGAGGCGAAACTTCGCATCGCTATTGACCGCGAGGAGGAGAGCATCAACCGCCTTCGTGGCGTCTTGGCCCGGGAACGGGCTGCCGAGCTCCGCGGCGCGCAGCTGGAGGAGGCCGACGCCGCCGTGGCGATTCGCGAGGATGCCTTGACGCGGCGCGAGTCGGCCGTGGTGGCTCGGGAGGCCGAGCCGAAGAAGCGTGCCGACGAACTTGCTCTCCGGGAGGCTGCACCGGTCGAAAGGGAGCACCAACCGGGTGCCCGGGAGCAGGCCGTCGAAGCGGCAGAGGCAAAGCTCCGGTGCCTTCGCGACTCCGTGGGCTCCCGGGAGGCGGAGTTGAAGCAACGCGAGGATGCCCTCGCCACCCGGGAGGAACAGGTCCGGCTTCGTGAAAACGAGGCCGCCGTTCGAAGGAGGCTCGGAGACGGAGGCGGCCCGTCTTGCCGAGGCCGAGCAGCACATCCGCGGCATCGCCGGGGAGATGGCGCAGCCGCGTGCGCGAGGAGACGCTCGCGGAGGCCCGTAAGGCCTTCGATCGCGAGGTCAAGGCGGTGGAGAAGAGCCGAGACGACTACCGCCGGCGCGTTGACGAGTTGGAGGCCCGGTGAAGGGGCCGAGGGCGGCGCTTGTGCCGCAGCCGGTGGCGACGACCTCGGGGCGCAGCTCGACGAGTTGCGGCGCGCGCTCGAGGACTCCGAGGTTCGGCCGCGTCGAGCCGAGCGAGCGAGTGACGGAGCTGGTCTCCGCAGGGCGGGCACAGGCTGAAATCGCCGCCGAAGTGCACAAGGCGATCTCCACGGCGCTGTTCGAGCCGAGCCCGGCCCGGATTCCCGAGCCCATCGAGCGCAGCACGGCCGGATATGTGTTCGCCATGCGGGCGTGGCCGACGTGCTGCGCGAACCGAGGACCCGGTGGAGTCGCTCATGGAGGAGGAAGGCCGGCCGACCATAGCCGCGGCCCCGGAGGAGGTGCCGACGAACGCCCGGTGCCGGTGCCCGGTTCCCACTCCCGGGTGTGGTGAATGGCGAAATTCCCCCGGTGAGGACGCCGTGGCTAAGGCGCAGGCTCGCGCCGTTGCTCACGCCTTCGCCGAGAGCTTCAAGCGGGGTTAAGTCCCCTTTTCCTCCACCTCGCGAGTGGCTTGCCGGCGCATGTGCCTCGTTTTGAAATGTGTTTTCTGCATACAAGACAGAAGTTAACTTTAAATTTCAATGTGCGTTATTGTATCGCTTCAGTCCTCGGGTTTTCTTTTGTCGGGTGTGATCATTGCCGTGCGCTCGCCTAGGCTTAGACATGCGGTGCTTCATCGTTACGCAAGTGCGAGACTTCGCCACCCGTGCCTTAACCGAGCGTGAGCGTCTTTCCGGCCTCCACCTTAGTTATAGGTTTCTTTTACCCGACAAAGAAAACCAAGGACCCGAACACATACAACAGCAAGCTCGCGGGAAGTAGCAAAAGCAGCGAACATGCGCTGTTTCATTCAAAACACGTTAGTACAAGTGCCTTAGCGTCCGTGGCCGTGGCGATGAGACTTCCGGTACTACCCAGGACCATTGGATACAGAATATTCTAAGGGTAGAATTTCTTGAGATGCTCAATGTTCCAGGTGCTCGGTTCCGAGTATCCGTCCTCCGACTCCGTGCGAACCGATCCCGGGCGGCCGACGGCGGTTACGACAAAGGGCCCTTCCCTCATGGGGGTTAGCTTGTCCTTGCCTTCACGTGTCCGAGCCCGTCGGAGGACTAGATCTCCCGTTTGCAACTCCCGGGGCGTACACGTCGCCGGTGATAGCGGCGCAAGCCCCGGAGGTACCTCGCGTTGCGCAGCAGTACTCGCCGTCTTGCCTCCTCAAGGAGGTCGATGTCGTCGTGCCGCCGGGTGTCTTGGTTAGCTTCGTCAAACGCGGCGACTCGGGGGCCGTTGAACAGGGTCTCCGTTGATAGCACCGCCTCCGCGCCACACACGAGGAAGAAAGGCGTTTCGCCCGTGGCTCGACTCGTCGTGGTGCGGAGGGACCAAAGCACGGATTGGACCTCTCGTTACCCACTTTGAGCCTTTCTTCTTCAACGGGTCAAAGGATCGTGTCTTCGGACCCTTGAGGATTTCTCCGTTGGCGCGTTCGACTTGGCCGTTGCTTTGTGGGTGGGCCCTTGAGGCGAAGCGGATTCGGGTGCCGAGGGTGTCACAATACGCTGCGAATGCGTGGCTCGTGAATTGTGTCCCATTGTCCGTGATGATCCGCCGCGGCACCCCGAACCTTGTCGTTATGTTCTTCATGAATTTGACGGTCGAGTTTTGATCTATCTTCGTCACCGCTTCGGCTTCCACCCATTTCGTGAACTTGTCGATGGCCACGTATAGCCACCCGTAACCACCCGGGCAGTCGGAAATGGCCCCACAATGTCCAAACCCCAAACCGCGAACGGCCAGGATAATGGAATTGTTTGAAGGGCTTGAGCGGGCAGATGCGTTTGCTTGGCGTGGAACCGGCATGCCATGCATTGTTGCACCAGCCTGGTGGCGTCCTCGGAGGGTCGTCGGCCGCAGTAACCCTCGCCGAAAGGCTTTCCCGACCAGCGTGCGGGGAGCATGGTGGCTGCCGCACTCGCCCTCGTGGATCTCAACGAGTATGTCGTTGCCTTCTTCCGTTGTCACGCACTTCGGCAGAACACCGTTTGCACCGCGCTTGTACAACTTGCCGTCAACAATGGCATATCGTTTGGCTTGGCGGGCTAGGCGTTCCGCGTCCGTGTCTTCCTCCGGAAGGATGTCGTCGCGCAGGTACCCGAGGATGTCGCTCATCCAGCAGGCATCCCGCGGCTCGTTAGCAAGCGCTTCTTCGCTATTCTCGCGTGTGCCGCAGATCCCGCGGGTGCGCTCGCGCTTTGTTGTCGCTGTTCTGGAGCTCGGTCGGCGTCGGAGGCCGAAGGGGATGTCGGGATCTCCATGAACGTCCCGGTGGGATTGGAGCTCGAGTGGAAGCCACCCGGGATAGTTCGTCGGCAATGTGGTTGTCGCCCCTAGGTACGTGCAAGCACCTCGAGGCCGTTGAATTTCTTCTCCATCCGCCCGACCGCTGCGAGGTATGCGGCCATTTGCGGGTCGTTGCATTGGTACTCCTTGGACACTTGGTTGACGACGAGCTGCGAATCCCCCTTGGCCAAGAGGCGCCCGACGCCTAGGTCGGCCGCGATTCGCAACCCCGCCAAGAGTGCTTCGTACTCCGCCATGTTGTTGGTGCATCTAAAGTGCAGCTGGACCGCATAGCGCAGCTCATCGCCGGTTGGTGACAGCAGGAGCACCCCCGCCCTCGCGCCGTTCAGGGTGAGGGAGCCGTCGAAGAACATCGTCCGGTGATCGCCGGTGTGTCGTGCTGCTGCACCCGGTGCTCAATTCTTCGCGCTCGACCTCGTGGGTGGGTGTCCACTCAAGCAACAAACTCGGCTAGAGCCCGGCTCTTGATGATGTGTGTGCCGAGGAAGGACAAGTCGAACTCCCCGCCTCTACGGCCCATTTTGCCACTCGCCCGGTTGCTTCCTCGTTGCGAAGTATGGTCTCCGGTGGTGCTGTCGTTACCACCCGGACGGGATGGCAAGTAGTGTCGCAGTTTCCGGACGCGATGAGCACCGTGTAAAGCATCTTCTAGTACCGCGGGTACCGTGTCTTGGCGTCCCGCAGACTTCGCCGATGAAGTATACCGGCGCCGGACACGCCGCGTGCGGGTTCCGATTCTCGGTGAAGCGGGTCCCGACTCGCCCTCGTTCGTCATGGTGGCCGGGGCTGGAGCCCCGGGTGAGGTGGCGATGTCGTGGTGCCGACGCCGAGAGCAACCGGGCGGATCCCACCCCGCCCATGATGTGAGACGTGGTCGGAGCCGGAGCCCCGGGTGGGGTGGGATCAACGTGCCCATCGCCGCCTTTCCGTTCGTGGCCTCGGCTTCACCCAAACACAGCGACGAGGTCGGAGCCGGAGCCCCGGGTGAAGCCGGAGAGCCACACCGCCCGCAAGAGCCGGCGCGCCGGTAGCGCCGGAACCGCCTCGGGTGCCCCACCCGGACAGGCCGGAGTGGCTACGTCGCAAGCCGCGGCTGTGAGCGGAGGTGGCTGCAGCCCCGGGTGATTCGAGACTTGTGGGCCGACCGGAGCCGGAGCCCCGGGTCGGTCGGGCCGCCGCCTCCGCGCCGTCGAGGTGCCGACGTTTGTTGGCTCGCCGTGAACCGTGAGGTGCCTGCTCCGAGCGCTCGACCACCAGAGCCGCACTAACCA
>JAUNZO010004468.1:0-50006 GCA_031894775.1 Chloris gayana | reverse complement strand
CCATTCTTTGCCAAATTTGTGATTTGCATCCCTCTTTGTAGTACGGCATCCCTATGACTCAAAGCAAAGAAATAAAGCGAGGCACAAGCTTTGAGAAAGGGCTTTTCCAAATTCTTTTTTTATTGCATTTTACATTTCATTTCTCCTTTTTGATTGTGCTTGCTACACTTTCATGTTCTTTGGATATTCACTACACACATTCTCATGAAAGCATTAGTCCAAATTTAATTGTATTGATATCAATCATCCAAAATAAAATGAGGGGCCTAGATGCACTTTCAATCTCCCCTTTTTGGTGATTGATGCCAATACAATCAAATTTATAAAAAGATAGATTAAAAAGCACAACTTGCAAAGATAAAAGACGAGCTCCCCCTTTATATGTGCATGAAATTGAATTTCAAAAGTTGGTCTATACAATACCAAATGCACATTAGAGATACAAATTATGAGGAGCTCCCCTTTATCTATGCATCCATTATAATAAACCAAGAACAATGCAATATGACATTTTATCATCACACAAATACATCTTAAAAAAGAGAACAACAATACACCACGCATATCATAAAGCAAACCACATGGATAGATAAATAAACCAAGTCTAAACTTATTACAAGCAATCCATAGTTCCAACCAAACCACTTGTCCATCTCACATAGTTCATTACACCATAAAAGACAAATATAAAGATAAATAGAAATTTCTTCTCCCCCTTTGGCAACACATCACCAAAAAGGAGAAAAGAACCAGAACGACCAAGAGAGGATCACTCGTCATCATCGTCGTCGTCGTCCTCGTCCTCCTCATCGCTCTCCTCCTCATCCTCGGGCGTGCCACTCCCTTGCCTTTCTCATAGAGTGGGATCCGAGTGCTAGAGCAGGGAGCGGTGGCGGATGGGACATCCTCTGCGCTGTCATTCTCTCCACTCTCGGTGCCACTGCCCTCCACATCCCGAGCTGCTGCCTGTGCTGCTCGTGCCACCACTCCCGCGGCGTGCTGATATGGAGCCCAAGGATCCTCCCACCTGTCGAGGTACTATCGGTGCAAGATCCAAGGGAGGAGGTGGTGGCTGCTGCTGCTGCTGCTTAACTAAGTGAGAGAGATACCGGTGATGTCCTTCATTGATGCGCCGTTGTTCCATCCTCATCTCATAGACGTCCTCACTATTAGCCTTGCACATGCAAAAGATGGACTTGAGGACCGAGCTGATGAATCCGGACTTGCTGCTAGTCCGGCGAGAGGAAGTAGCTGGAGCATCTCTAGGCTGTCCGATCCGATGGTGGAGGAGGTGGTGCCTGTCTCACTGGGGATCCCTTAGGAGTGGGTAGAAGACGGAACCTCTTGGGACGAAGTCCGGGGTGGTCCCTATGATGAACAAAGTGCATCCCAGTGGACGGTCTCAATCATCTTCATAATAAAGGGAGCAAAGGGAAGGCTCGCCCTGTGAGTGTAGGAGTGGTTGATGATTGAAGTCCAAATGTGCTCAAAAACACGGAACGGCTCGGCTCCGGGACGCATGGCACAAAGCAAAGTCTTGGAGGCCGCCGAGCAAAGAAGATGCATCCCCTATCTTAGGATCCAAAGTCCATCCGAACATGTTGTTCGGAACACGGTAGTAGGGGTGCGGTCCGAAGTGTGTCCCAATGATCATCCCCTTGGGTTGATCATAGCGGCTGTCATACATGAACTCCAAAGCTGCATCATCCGGGGGTCAAACACATTCACATTGTTCTTCATAGTATCTTCATGACCAAATCCGAGAATACGTGCAGAGTCGAGCATAGGTAACGTGAAACCGGTTTCCATCAAGTGTCCAATGCATGATGGAGTCCTCCCGTGAGTCTTCATTGAACTCAAGCCAAAGGGTGGCATAGAACCGAACCACCGGTTCGTGTTCCACCCATACTCAAGCCTCATGAGCTCCACCATGTCTCTCCTAGTACACTCGGCCTTGATTTGAGTGAAGACCGGATCATTCCGACGAGCCATCCAATCCCACTTGATCCACTTCATCTCATGAGTCTTGTTCTTCAGTTTGAGCACCTCCTTGTACCACTCGGCTTGGGTGTGGTCCCAAAACCCGATGTCCTCCACACCCCTTTCCTTTGCCTTGATCCACGGGCACTTGCTCCTATATTTTTGCACCTCATCTCCGTAGAAGGGTACATTATAGCCTGCACTGCCTCTCACGACCGGTGACCGCAGCTCATACTTGTGGTGCTCCTGCAAGTTGTGGACAATGGGGAGAAACCACTCATCCCCGCCCACATTTCCCGCCTCCTCTTCACTTTCTTCTTCCTCACTTGACACCTGGAGCGGGAGGAGGTCTCCCTAGCTGTGCTCTTCCCTTTGCCTTTTCCAAGTCCTTTGCCCTTGCCGGGGCCAAGACCACGGGAGGAAGATTGGTGACCGGTTCCAGTGGCTTGCCTCTTGGCACGGCGTAGATTCGGCACATCAAAGTCCGAGTCTAAGTCATCATGACTTTGAGGTGCGGGAAGCTTGGAAATTGTCTCCTTCCTGCCACGAGTCATCTAACGAGAGAGAAAAAAATGTGTAAGGAGCAACATACACAATGTGGATATCTAGAGATACTAAGAAGATGCTAACAAGAAAGGTTCCTGTCGGAACTTACGGTACCGAGTACCGGAACTTCCGGTACCCTCAGTACTGGAACCTCCGACGGGTTCCTTAACTGTCGAGAAGGTGACCCATACCGGAACTTCCGGTAGCCTACCGGAACTTCGGTAGGGGTCAATCCTAACCCTAGCGGTGCGAAAAATCACATCTAGCCAATGGATTTACATTCTAGAAGCATGCTAGTGTTCTAGAACTGCTAGAGAACCATCTAAGCATCAAATATTCCTAGGGATTCAAGGATTTAACCCTGGATCTAGAAGTGAAGGCAATGAAGGAATACCTTCTCCTCTAGCTAGGAGCTTGGAGAAGACCGGAGGGAAGATCATGAAGGAGCTTGCCGAAGATCGCCGCCGGAAGTTGAGGGGCACCTCCGGTTGATGAAGATTCGAGTTGGAGGAGAGAAAAAGTGAGGGTGTTTTTCAAATGGGAGCCGTCCCTTTCAAGGGGACGGGCTCCCCTATTTATACTCGCCGCCCCGCACCGGAACTTCGGTAGCCTACCGGAACTTCCGGTGCGGGCTCAAACCCTAGGTCAACGTCCCGCACCGGAACTTCCGGTAGCATACCGGAACTTCCGGTGCGGGCATGACACCCGAGGGTGAGCTCCCGGTCGGAGCTTTCGGTGCGGGTACCGGAACTTCCGACCGGAAGGAAAAAACTCCGGTTCGACCTCCGGTCGGAACCTCCGTACTCCCACCGAACGTTCGACTAGGAAAAGCGCCGAGCCCCGGACTCCATACCGGAACTTCCGGTACCCTACTGGAACTTCCGATAAGGGGGAAAACATAGAGGAAAAGATGAAATTTTGGGGAGAGTTTTAAAAAATAATTTGATGGACTAGTGGGATATCTTGACATCATGTGATCAGTATACAATCAACAAACAAAGCTATGATCACATTTTGACAAGATTTGACCTATTGGTCAAGAACCAAGAAAAACTTTCAAAATAGCTTGGTTAATTTTTGAAAGCATGCATTTCAACTTAAGATTCAAAAACGATTAAAACAACAAGCAAATGTGCACGCTTTTACACCACGTTACTAGAGTCAAGTATATTTAGCTCACTCCTTAGATAGAAAAACCGACTTTCATCTAATGGCTTGGTGAAAATATCGGCCAATTGATTTTCGGTTTTCACATGGCTCACCTCAATATCCCCTTTGATAGAATGATATCTCAAGAAATGATGGCGAATGTCTATATGCTTTGTGCGCGAATGCTCAACGGGGTTATATGCTAGCTTTAAGGCACTCTCATTGTCACATAGGAGAGGAACACGGTTCAACTTGTAACCATAGTCCCTTAGAGTTTGTCGCATCCACAATAGTTGTGCACAACAACTACCGACTGCCACATACTCCGCTTCGGCCTTGGATAGGGCAACGGAATTTCGTTTCTTGGATGACCACGACACTAGGAACCTACCCAAAAATTGGCAAGTCCCGGAGGTACTCTTCCTATCCACTTTGTCTCCGACATAATCCGCATCGGAATAGCCTATAAGGTTGAACTTTGAACCCTTGGGGTACCTGTTGACGGTCCTTATGGTCCAATTTTACCGTCAACATGTTGCATCTTTTTGAATCAAACACCATCACCAAGAATAGACATAGGGATTATTTCTAACAAATTCCACTAGTCTTGGTGAAATTATGAATGCGGGTGCAATTCATATGAAAACGAGGGAAAACATGCACGAAACATGGACTTTGCAATCGACGGATTTTCCCCGGACTAAAGAATATAGTCCAAAAGCCCAAAACCACAAAACGAGCCTCAACATCAAACCAAGCAAGTGGATTGGGCCGGTACACAGCCGGGGGAAGGCACCGAGAGAAGAATCAAGCCCGGGGAGTCCGGGCCGGTTCGGCCGAACCACCCTAGTGGGTTCGGCGGAGCCGACAGGTGGGCCCCACGGCCCATCTTTCTCCGGCGGTTTGTCACCGACGTACGGAGGTCGGTTCCACCTGCAATTAATGCCACCGACGTACGGAACCGCCTCCAAGTTGCCGACCTTCCAAGGCTATAAATAAAGGGCTACACCCCCTCTCTCAAGACACCACCAACATCAAGATACAAGACAAAACTCTCATCCTTAGGCCAAGGGCCTCTTGTATTTTAGTAGAATAGGAGAGAGGGCAAGGAAGAGGAAGGAGTGTTCCTCCCTTTTGTAAAGTGGAGTAGTATTTCCTTTTCTTTTACCTTGGCGTGTAAACACTCTTTTTGGTGATTTATACGTGGTGATCTACTTATCTATCGTGACATATCTTTGTGTTAGACGTAATTCTTGTTATATTTGTTTACGGGATCATCGCTTCGCAAGAAGTACTCTAGAGTAGTGGTCAATAGCATAGACGTGGTGTCTAGGCTGGAGATCGCCTTTGTTTCTTTGTGTGCCCCACGGTTTGTAGAGGTAGGTGGCAGGAAGTGACAGCCCTGTCATCCAAAGGAACCCTCCACGTTCGGGTACATAGTAGAGCTTTCGTAGACCGGAGTGGCTTGGCGGACCAAGCCTAAGACGGTGCCGAAGTAAACAAGTCTAGCTTGCGTTCGTCTACCTTTAAAGGATAAATAGATAAGAGTCACCCTCTCGACCCTATTTTGCTACGTTGTCTTGGTTGTCCTTGGGTAAACTAACCTTGTTGCAGAAATACTCTGTTCCCTGACGGATATAAATACGATACCTTGGAATACTCCCGGGTGAAGTGCTACAACGGTATTCCGTGCGCTTGCGGATTTATTCGTGACGTAAGAAATACCAACAAGCATTTACGGCGCCGTTGCCATGAAACGGTTGTTATCTTTGTAACGAATCAGGTTTGCCCTCGTAATCTATCTTACTTACCGTTCTGTTTTTATTTTTTTCCTTACATTCAAAATTTCACAAAAACATATCATGGAGTCACACCCAACCATCCAATCTTTCTCCACTCCACGGGGTGAACTCTTAGAGCCACCATCATCATCACAACCTATTTCTTCACCTGGCTATGAGTTCTCCCTCGATTACATTTCGATGATTAGAGGTTTATCCTTTTCGGGTTTTAAACATGAAAATCCTTATGAACACTTGCGAGAGTTTGAACATTTGTGTTCATGCCGATTGATCCATGGCATGACACAAGAAACATTGAAGTGGAAGTTGTTTCCCTTCTCTCTCAATGAGAAGGCGAAGCAATGGTACACTTACACCGCTAAGAGAGTGAACGGTGATTGGAAAGAATTGCGAGACAAATTTTGTCTAGCATTCTTCCCCGTATCTCGTATCACTTCTCTACGAGCGGAAATAATAGGCTTTCGACAAGAAGAAAAGGAAACCTTAAGTGCGTCATGGATTCGGTTCTGTTCTCTAACGAGACTCCGGACCAGAATTATTGCTCCCCGAACCCGTTTTATTACAACACTTTTATTCGGGATTGAGCAACGATACCGCACTTTATCTTGACACGGCCGCGGGTGGATCTTTTTCTCATAAGACCATAGCGGAAGCACACGAACTTTTGGATCGAATTGTGGAAAACACACCTTTTTCCGCTGACTTACTCGTAGAGCCGGAGTCGGAAGATGAGGAACTCGTTGTGCAAGAGACACAACACTTGGTGCCCATGATGGAGCACCTAGCACTCGAGTCCTCATCTAACACAAGAACAATGATAGAGGAAGATGAACCTCTTGATTTCCCATTTGAGTTCAAGGAAGAAATTTTTGAAGATTTTGGAAACACCTTGAACTACTCCTATCAAAAGAAACCAGCACTCCCTGCACCAACCCCGAACCTATTGAAAAATCTCTTCTCTTAAAAACTGTTCGGAAGTTGACAGCAATTATGAGCGATGAATGGTTGATGGAAAACGAACTTTCTTCGGAAGTTCTTCGACTTGATCATCCTAGATCAACCATTCGTGGCTCAATTCGGGGAGTAATGGTAGATGTTCTCTATAATCCTCTAGTAGGTGCCAACATCATGTCCGAATCTTTTGCTTCAACTTTATTTGGAAACGAGACATGGGCACCTTCCGACAAACTCCTTAAAGCCCCACCGGGCAATTTTTGAGAGTTTGGGGATCATTAGAGATGCTTGCATTAAGCGTAATGAAGCGAGAGGTTTCCTTGGACATTCACGTTTTCGGAATCCTGGATTTCGATGTTTTGGTCGGTCATCCCATAGAAGAGCTTTTCTTAGGGATATCACCTTCGAGGAACCTTAGACTTCACCCTCGGCAAGAAAACTTTTTCTCTTCCTATCATTCATGCACAAAACTCTTTTGCCGAGGAGCCGCTTGTGGAAGAAGAATGCATGGAGGAGGTTATGGTAATTTTTCCTCATGAAAACCCCGAATCATCCTTGGATGAAGATGCTCTTGATTTCATTTTAGAAGAGGATGATTCGGCGGAAACTTTTGAGCTGCCCGAAACTTTTACACCTACGCCACCTCCGTAGAGCTCAAAACTCTTCCACCGGGCTTGCGCTACGTTTTTCTTCACGGAAATCCCGAAACCCCTGTCATCATAAGTGACAAGCTTTCGGAGGAGGAAAGCTGCAAAACTCTTAGCCGTGCTAGAAAAACATCACTCCGTCTTTGGGTACTCGCTTGGAGACCTCAAGGGAATCAGCCACTGCTCTTTGCACCCATCGCATTCCCATAGACCCCGATAGTACACCATCTAGGGAACCTCAAAGGAGGTTGAGCAATGCGATGCGGGAGGTCGTTAAAAGGAGGTCTTAAAACTTTTACATGCTTGGCATTATCTATCCTGTTCCACACAGCGAGTGGGTGAGTCCAGTGCGGGTTGTACCCAAGAAAGGAGGAATGATGGTCGTCCATAATGACAAAAATGAGTTGATCCCTCAACGCACCGTCACGGGATGGAGGATGTGCATAGATTACCGAAAACTTAACAAGGCTACAAAGAAGGATCATTTTCCGCTGCCCTTCATCGATGAGATGTTGGAGCGAGTGGCAAATAATTCTTTCTTTTGTTTCCTTGATGGGTATTCGAGGATATCATCAAATTCCCATCCATCCCGACGATCAAAGTAAAACCACTTTCACATGCCCCTATGGAACTTACGCCTATCGACGAATGTCTTTTGGGCTTTGCAATGCACCTGCTTCTTTTCAACGTTGCATGATGTCTATCTTTTACGACATGATCGAAGAGATTATGGAAGTATTCATGGATGATTTCTCTGTTTATGGAAAAACCTTCGATCATTGTTTAGAAAATTTAGACAAAGTCTTGCAACGTTGTCAAGGAAATGATTTAGTGCTCAATTGGGAGAAATGCCATTTCGTGGTTAGAGAAGGCATAGTTACGGGGCATTTGATTTACGAAAGGGGGATAGAGGTGGACAAAGCTAAATTAGAAGTTATAGAAAAGCTTCCACCTCTTGTGAATGTTAGGGGCATTCGCAGCTTTGCAGGACATGCGGGGTTCTATCGTCGGTTTATCAAATATTTCTCTCAAATTGCTAGACCCCTTACAAATCTGCTTGCGAAGGATGCACCCTTTGAGTTCTTCGATGAATGCATGACTGCTTTCACTACCCTTAAGAATGCACTCATCTCGGCGCCAATTATCCAACCCCCTGATTGGACGCTGCCTTTTGAGATAATGTGTGATGCTAGTGATTTTCTTTGTGGGGGCTGTTCTTGGCCAAACTAGAGATAAAAAGCATCATGCAATCTCCTATGCAAGCAAAACCTTGACTGGAGCTCGGTTAAATTACACTACCACTGAAAAAGAGCTCCTTGTCTGTTGTTTTTGCTTTTGATAAGTTTAGATCCTACTTGACTGGAGCAAAAGTCATTGTGAATTCTTATTGATTCAAGCCTTGCCACGGGGGCATAGGTTTCATCAAAGTCCAATCCTTCTACTTGTGAATATCCTTTTGCCACCAATCTTGCTTTGTTCCTTGTTACAACACCGTCTTCATTTTGTTTATTGCGGAACACCAACTTGGTGCCCACAACATTTTTGCCTCTTGGTCTTTCTTCCAATGTCCAAACTTCATTTCTTGTGAAGTTGTTCAATTCCTCTTGCATGGCCATCACCCAATCCGAGTCCTCGAGTGCTTCTTCTACTCTAAATGGCTCCAAAGAAGAGACAAAAGAGTAATGTTCACAAAAATTACGAGACACGAGAACGAGTGATTACCCCCTTTTCTATGTCTCCAAGAATTTGTTCCACGGAGTGATCACGTTGCACACTTTGGTGCACTCTTGGGTGTGGTGGATGTGAGCTTGTTTGACCGCCATCTTGCTCAACCTCTTGATCATGTGTTGTAGGTTCATCATCTTGTGCTTGAGCATGATCTTCATTACCAACTTCTTCATCTTGATCAACTTGATCATGATTTGTGCATGGTTGGTCTTGACTTGAGGGAGGAGGTTGATCTTGATCATTTTGCGGTTCTCGCGGTCTCACATCACCAAGTGCCATTCTCTTGATTGCTTGCCTAGGAGCCTCAACATCTGCATTGTTAATAACAACTTGTTCCCGTGAGAGCCGTTAGATTCATCAAACGTCACGTCCCGTAAAACTTCAACACAACCGGTGGTTTTGTTAAAGACACGATAGGCGTGACAGTTTGAACCATACCCAAGCAACAAACCTTCATCAACCTTAGGGGAGAACTTTGAAGTCTTGGGTTTCTTGTTGAGCATGAAGCATTTGCTCCCAAAAACTCAAAAATACGAGATGTTAGGATTTTTACCGGTTAGTAGCTCGTATGGTGTTTTCCTTAAGAGTCGATGAAGATACAACCGGTTGGAGGCATGGCATGCGGTGTTGATTGCTTCGGCCCAAAAACGATCGGAGGTCTTGTACTCATCAAGCATGGTTCTTGCCATCTCTATGAGAGTGCGGTTCTTTCTTTCGGCCACTCCATTTTGTTGAGGTGTGTAGGGTGTCAAAAACTCATGCTTGATGCCTTCCTCATCAAGGTACTTGAGTGTTTTTGAATTCGGTACCGTTGTCACTTCTTATTGCCTTGATCTTCACTTCAAATTTATTTTGTGCTCTTTTCAAGAGAGTCTTGAGTACATCCTTCACTTCACCTTTATCACACAAAAAGAATACCCACGTGAAGCGAGAATAATCATCAACAATAACAATTCCATATTTGTTACCGCCAATGCTAATGTAGGCAATGGGACCGAAGAGGTCCATGTGTAGCATCTCCAACGGTCTTGTGGTTGTTACAATGTTCTTGGATGGATGGGGTGCTCCAACTTGTTTTTTGGCTTGACATGCACTTGCAGATTTTGTTTTTCTCAAAGCAAACATCCGTTAGTCCAAGGATGTGACCGCCCTTTTGGAGTTTGTGAAAATTTCTCATACCGACATGGGCTAGTCGTCTATGCCACAACCATCCCATATCGAACTTTGCAACTAAGCATGTGTCAAGTTTTGCTTTATCCGCGGTAAAATCCACAACATAAAGCTTTCCTTTGAGCACACCCTCAAAAGCAATCGAGCCATCACTTTTTCTTGAGACAATCACACCCTTGTAGTTGAACAAGCAATTGTAGCCCATTCCACAAAGTTATGAGATAGATAACAAATTGAAGTCAACGTTATCCACAAGCATAACCTTCGAAAGTGAATGCGGAAAGGTTAAAGGAATGTTACCATAACCCAACACATATCCCTTTCCATTGTCTCCGAAGGTGATATACTCATTTCTTTTTTTGCTTGGCTCGAATGATTCGAACATTTTCTTGTCTCCGGTCATATGATTGGTGCATCCACTATCCACCATCCATGATGAGCCACCGGAGGAGTATTCCTACAAAACAATTTATGCTTTGTTTTTAGGTACCCAAATTTGTTTGGGTCCTCTCACATTAGTAACAAGTGCCTTGGGCACCCACACACAAGATTTGTAGGTCTTGTTGCGTGGCCCAACATATTTTGCATAGACACGGCCATGTTTATTCCTCATTAGCACATAGGTTGCATCGAAATCATTAAAGAGAGCACAAGAGGGGTTAGACACATTAGTACGCAAATCACAAATAAGAGAAGATTTGTTAGTGTTCTTGATTTGCTTCTCCGTCTTGACTTGTTTCTTTTGATATCCAGCTTTCTTGGTGAACTTGATGAATTCAGTGCCATTCTTGTTGACTCTTGCATTGTGCTTGTCACCTTGCTTGTATCCAATGCCATCCTTCACATGTGGCCGCCTCACATTGGTGTATGCGCCCTTGCATACTCGGCCTTGGCATCATCGATGGCCTTCACCTTCTTTTGTGCTTGTTGTTGAAGCTCTTGCACTTGTTTCTTCAAATCATCAATAGTCTTGATGTTTCTTGTACAAGCTTCAACATCAATCTTGTGGCACCTAGTGCACTCATTACTAGATGGGGGGCAAGATGAAGATTGAGAGGAAGTAGTGTTACACTTAATTTCCTCAAATTGCACTTTAAGCGAATTGTGATCCTTTTGCAAGTTATCACACTTTCTTGAAGTGACACGTTTGTGACTTTAAGTGTCTCACTATTTTCTTCAAACACTTTGAGAGACTTTACCAAGTCCTCATTCTTCTTCCTCTCAACTTCTAGGAGCTTCTCAAGTTCAAGCACCCTTTGGTTCTCTTGAACAAGCATTTTCTCTTGTTTCTCAAGAAGCTCCTTTTGTCTCTCAATAGTCTCCTCTTCCTGCTCAATGATGTCCAACAAATCAAATATGTTAGGAATTTGAGAACTTCCATTAGCATTTATCTTAAAGCCCTTAGCCATCATGCATTTGTGTCCGACGTCATCTTCATCATCGGTCAAGCTTCCAAACAAGGAGGAGTTGGTCGGTGTGAGCCCAATAGCAAGTGATGCAATGCCTCCCTTCTCTTCATCGGATTCCGACTCGGAGGAGGAAGATGATCCATCGGAGTTCCATTCTTGTCCAATGTGTGCTTCACCCCGACGGTACTTTCTATGCTTCTTGTACTTCTTGTCACCCTTTGCTTGTTCTTGTAGTTCTCCGGACACTCCGCCATGAAATGACCTTTGTCTCCACAAATATAACACTTGTTTTTAGCTTTTCTTGAATTGTTCTTGTCTTGATCATTCTTCTTGAAGCTTCTTTTTGACATGAGCTTGTTGAATCTTTTCACAAAGAGAGCCATTTCACCATCACTATCATCATCATTCTCCTCAACCACCTTCTTTTTCTTTTCTTGTTCGGCATTGAGAGCCAAATCATTTTTGCTCCCACTAGCTTTTTCTTTGTCCTTGAGTAATGCATTGATCCTATTCCCTTGATCAATTTGCTGTTTTTGGGAGAGCACCTTTCCAATCACTTCATCGATGGTGAAGTATCTAAATCCATCTTTGTCTCGTTATGTTGGATACTATGTTGGCGTCCCATGATTGCAAGGCTTGTAGCAATCTTCTATTCACATCCAAATCCAAAACCTTCTCTCCAAGTGCTCTTCTCTTGTTTACTATCCTCATCATTCTATCATGGGATTCCCTTGGCCCTTCATCCGATCTCATGACAAAGTAGTTAAAATCTTCTCTAAGCCCTTCTAGCTTAGACTCCTTCACACTATCAATGCCCTCATGAACCAACTCAAGCTTCAACCAAATTTGATGGGCATCCTCCAATCCGGCTGTCTTCTCATACTCGACGGTACTAAGTGCGGACACAAGAGCACTAGCCGCCGTCACATTGCACAAGTCTTGTGATGTTGGCTTGCTTCTACATTCTCACAAGAATCCGTTTTGAGTCACACTTCTCACATTTTGATGCATTGAGTCCAAATATAGTAGCATCTTTGTTTTCCAATGATCAAAGTATTGACCATCAAAATATGGTAGTCTTCCGGAGTCGGGTCCAATGTGCTCATCCCTTCCATCACTATAGGAGTATGGTGTTTTGTTGTAGCTTATTGGCAAAGCACTAGGCACATCTCCATCCTTGGCAATTCCTTTTCCACTTTCATTTCTTGTCTTATCCGGTGAGTTCTCATGACCTACTTCACCGATTGGTTTAGGTGGTGCTTCACCACTACCACTAGCCGTTGCATCTTTGCCATTTATCATCTTTAATCTTCAAGCGGTGAGGCTTCAACGAAGATACCCGCTCCGATACCAATTGAAAGTCGCCTAGAGGGGGGGGGTGAATAGGCGAACCTAAAATTTTCTGCGAAATAACACTAAGACGAAAACGTCAAATACCGGAACTTCCGGTAGGGTACCGGAACTTCCGGTGCGAGGGTGATAAATGCGGAATTAAACCCTATACAATTCTAGTGATTACAACAAGGAAAAACACAACCCTATGCAATTCTAGGAATTTAACGGCACAACCGAAAACTAACAAGCAACCTAGTAAATTAAACAACAACGCGCTTAAGAAAAAGAGGGAGCACAAGAGATATGGATTTTTCACCGAAGTTAAAGCCCACCAAGGACTCTACGTCTCCGTTGAGAAAGTCCACCAAGGACCGGGTTTGTCTCAACCCTATTTCTCCCTCAAGTCACCACCAAGGTTGAGCTTGAGTTTTCCACTAGCAAGGTCCCTTCCGGGACGGACAAAACAAACTTCTCGAGCCTCACCACACAAGTTGGGAGCTCACGAGCACGCCTAGCCGTCTAGGAGCTCAAAGCTCCAAGAGTAACAAATCCAAATCACAAGCTTGACGGGAGTGAAGATGCTCAAGAATGGAATCAAGTCTCTCAAACACTTGCTCAAAGTCTCTCACTCAAATCCTAGCTCAAGGATGGAATTTTTGCTTTTGGAGAGGATTTGGAGTAAGTGGAGTGAAGCTCAAATGTGTTTTGGTTTGGAATGTGCAAGAGATTGTGAGTGTG
Source organism: Chloris gayana (assembly GCA_031894775.1). Lineage (NCBI taxonomy): Eukaryota > Viridiplantae > Streptophyta > Magnoliopsida > Poales > Poaceae > Chloris > Chloris gayana. The sequence continues at coordinate 36,548 of JAUNZO010004468.1, read as the reverse complement.
GGGTGGAGTGTGGCTTATATACCACAGCTCCAAAAAGAGCCGTTGGCTCTGTCCGAAACCTCGCACCGGAACTTCCGATAGCACATCGGAACTTCCGGTATGGTTCGAATTAGGGTTAGATCCGGATTTTTGGCCCGCACCGGAACTTCGGTGGAGTACCGGAACTTCCGGTACCTAGGTTTAGGGTTTGAAAAATGGGACCGCACCGGAGCTTCCGAGTGTCATATCGGAACTTCCGGTATGGCATTCCGGAGAGCTTAGAGCTCTCTGTTAGCCTACCGGAACTTCCGGTACCGAGGACCGGAACTTCCGGTATGACTTTTCCAGAGAGCTAAACTCTTTGTTAGCCTACCGGAACTTCCGGTACCACACCGGAGCTTCCGATGGGTCTAGAAAGAATGGGTTTGGGATGGATTCTTGAGTTTGTGAGCATCTCAATTCTTTGCCAAATTTGTGATTTGCATCCCTCTTTATATTATGGCATCCCTATGACTCAAAGCATGTGGTTGGAAAACATAGGATCAACATGGTCAAAGAAAGTTAGAGCTTGTCTTTACCAAAATAATTCTATCTTGATATCTTCTTCTTACTCATGGTCATGGATCACTTCCAATCCTTCCTTGAATCCCTCATTTGTACTCTTCTATGTGTAATTCTATGAAATCTATCACCCCTAGGGCGAGACAAGTACCAAAGGAAATGAGCAAATGGGAGAAGGGTTTTGATCTATTTTAAAAAAAAAAATCCGTGTCAATTGGAAGTATGAAAACTAGATGATGATTATAGAGTCTCAAGCGGGAGTTAGGTTAAGTTATTATCTTATTCTTTATTTCAGTGAATGATCACTTTATGTGTAACTCTTTTTTTTTGGAAAAAAGACTAGTCCTTGCATTATATTTCTAGACCACTCTTCATATTATTCTTCTTCCTAGCATGAAGGTCATTTTTGCTGGGTTCACTAATCTTTAGCAACCTCTACTTTTGTGAATATTTTAAAACTGACATGGAATAGGCATATATTGTTGAATTTATTTTACTATTGCGAAGAGAGTAATCAAGTAAAATTCATTCTAAAGAGTGGGAGACATTATAATTCATTTAAAAGAGCCATTAAATCCTCTTTTATCACCTCCTACGTGATCTATTAAAATTTAGCTCCTTATTATGCTTCATTTAGAAATAAGCCTCCCTTATTTTTGTTGTTAATAGGAGGTTGACACATCATTTCTTTAAGGTTAGCTTAGGAATATACTTAATTTGAGCTAACAGTGAGGTTGCCCATGTCTGTTATTCGAGAAGACATTGGTGTTTATTTTCGATAAGAAAATCTGTTTAAGCGATGAACTAGTATAATATATTTCTAATAACAAGCAAATTCTCTCCTCGGGACATTATATCTTACTACACTCGCTACAGGAATCAGGCCTTACATATTTGAAATTCACAGTTCGATACATACCAATCTGCAATAATTTTATTGTAACAGTCACACAATCATGGAGTTCAGAGAAGTTTATTTAGGTATTCATCCACGGTAACATACTTGACTTCTGGATAAAGCTCAGTAGCTTCAACTCCAAATGAAGGCTCGATATCAAAATTTGTGTGATCCCCCTTCACCCAGACAGAATGGCTGATTGATAGTACTACATTTAGTGGCATTGGAGCCTCTGAAACATTACAGGGCGAGTCACGTCAGAACATGACAAGTGCAAACCTTCTACATGTGGAAGTGGAAATAGATAATGTGGGCCAAGACAAGGATTCTGACTGCTCCTTTCCTTTTTACCTTTAATCTTCTTCAGGACCTCATCTTCTGGGAGGTACACCCTCTGAAATGTCTTCCCGACTTTCTTTTCCCAGAGTGAAACAAGCTCGTTGTGGGACAATATATTGCTTGGTGGCCTAATATACATGATCTTGTTCAGAGTCCTTGGATCATCTACAGCTTTAATAGTGTAGGTGCCGATGTCCTCCTCACTTACAAAGATTCCTATTATTGATTATGCGAATCAGAATGTAGACAAAATTATTTATTTTTCTCTGTTATTCAACCATAATAACAGAGATTGATTCAGTTGTAAGAGAAAACTCTAATTGCCAAGATAACATAATCAGATTTACCTTTCAAATTTCCATCACCTAATATGACAACTTTATCTGTTGGAGGGACACCAGCTCCAGCTTGTGCAAGATTCGGTAAGAAGCGAGCAGCAAAGAAGTTAGAGGACACATATGTGTATGGGATCCCCTCAGCCTCGATGACACGTCTTACACGAGCCTTGGATGCAAACATTGACTTTGCAGGTTCGACTGCATGTACTCGATCCACGTCATTACCAAACTCAGATGGAAAAAATTTCTGTGATGAAGATCTTAAACTGATCACACAGGAATAATTTGGGATTGCAGTAGCTCAAGGAAAATAGAAAAAGTAACTTCCAATAATGGTACAAGGTTAGCAAAGAATCTACACAAGGTTAGCTAAAAGAAAATTATCACCTCGTATGCAGAAACTGTAAATACGAGTGCTCAGCATGATTTAGAAAAAAAAAATAAAACCACTAACATCTGAGTTCCATTTTAGGTCATTCTTTTTTCTGCATGGTATGCTAAATTTGAAGAGGAAGAAAATACATGTTCTAAGGTCATTCCTTTTTCTGCATAGTGTGATATATTCGAAGAGGATGAAAATACATGTTCTATTGGAAAAAAAAAGAGAAGTCTTATGAATAAGTTATTACTAACATAAAAAAACCCTTTCTCCAGAAACTGAAACTGAATCAATATGATCAGGAATCCATTATAACACACAAGAAAGAAGCTATTAAATTTGACAGGGAAAGCGACTATGACAGGACAATGATAGATCACTATAAATGAACTTCCATGAACAAGGACAATCTTAGTTGAATGTTCAGTATAAACTATGCAGTACGCACAGGTAGAAATCCCCATTGAGGTAAAGAAGTCACCTTTATATTCCCAGCTTCTTTAATAGCATCGATGATGCGGGTTTGGTCAGGAAGTAGAGCATAACCAACGGCTGAGATCACAACATCCACTGATTTTATAGTGGCCACCAAACTCTCATGGTTGTACAAATCCCCCTAATGATCCAACATAAATAGCATTGAAATGACCATTGAATAAACCAGTATCAAGAAATTATCTAATAATCAACATAAGACTGAAATAATCAAGGATGGGCACTGCACTCATCAACGTTATATCCAACTACTTGATGTCAGCAAAAGTCACTATAGCCTACAAATCTGACAGTGTAAAATTCAACACGCATGCCTCAACTAAGATAAAAATTTCTTTCTGCGTGCATTTGGTTGTTAGTAGGAGCGCTGGTTATACAAGTAAATTAAGTTATCACATCTGACGTCTCAACTTTTTATTCTCAACCGAAAGTTTAAAGTAACTATCATAGACAATTGACACACAGTATCGGTCTCTGAATCTGAGTTAAGCCAAGCAGTAGCATCTCAAATGTTTCAACCAGAAATCCATATCAATCTCCTCCCCGACACCCCCCCCCGAGTTATGGTACCAGTAGGATAATATCAGTATGGATGGAGACACCAGCATCGATGGAGGAGGCACAAAAGAAAAGGATAAGAAGACCAGCTTGCCTTAACGAGGGTGACACCAGCGTCGCGGAATCCCTGGAGAACGGCAGCCTTGGCGGGGTCAGCGGGCGCCGGATCGCGGATGAGGGCGAAAGTGGGGTGGCCCTCGCGGGCGCTGGCGGCGACGATGAACCGGCCGATGTATCCCGTCCCACCAATCACCAGCACCCGGCTCCGCTCCTTCTCCCCCGCCGCGGACGACATCTGCGATTTTTTTTTTTTTTTGACAGCGCAAGCAGAGAGTTGATAGACTCAAGAAATGGCGAACAAAGCAGTTAGCGTGCCGAGAGGGTACTTTGTACTGGTGTCCTGTCCTGGTGAGTGGTGAGAATCCCGGCTCAAGGATCGGGAACACGGGTGCAGTGAATCTGGACTTTCACGTGCTTGTTGGTGTAATATAAGAAAAACATATGTATTTGACGAATTTGTTAACAAGTTCCTCTATGTTGCTGATTGTTAAAAAAGCTGGTCTAATGCATGTGTCTACTGCGTAGGAAAGTATTACTCATCTATTCTGTTTTTCTTGTTGTTAGGACAAGCAATCTAGTGCAAATTTTTACTAAGTAGCTTGTCCTAACAACAACAAAAATAGAATGGAGGAGTATTTGAACTAAGCCAACCATAGATGAACAAGAAAATAAAACGGAAAATATCAACTATTTTATCTCTTCCCGCTACATATACCTGAACTGTTGCAGAGAAACTTCTATATTATTATAAGTAAAATCACGACATTATCCATTATTAACAAAGCCATCCAAATTCTGTCCAAAATGTAGGCGTCTATGCGCACGTGTGTCATACGTAGAAGTTTGCTCTGGTTGATAAGATTATTGTGAAATTTTAATCATTGTACAAAGGTCTGATACATATACCAATAAAAGAATGAAGGTATTGAGGACCCAACAAATGGAATAATGAGATGAATGAATTGGACTGCTCTCATAAGTTTATATTTAGTAAATTTATTAAGTTCAATATCCAATGAAAATATGTAGTACTCCTAAGCAGCTCTCTCGGAGTCTAAAGATAGTTAAAATCGAAGTTCCAAGTGGAAAGTTTTGTTATTCAAGATTTAAATTGAAGAATGTATTTTTTTGAAATTCATTCATTTGATTCTTGAAATTCAAATTTGAAATTAGTGAAATTTCATATTCACGAAAATAAAATCAAATTCCCCTCAAAACTATTATACATATTAGTACTATTTAATATTTTTCCCGAAAATACCCTAGTAAAATCATTACTACTTCAAAATACTAGTAGTAATTACTAGGACTACCAATAATTACTGGTAGCAATGTGTACCGGAAAAGTGTTGTTTATTTCTCAGGTCAAAACAACGAACATGCCTGCCTGCCTGATCCTCTTCACCCACTTGGATAAACATCGAACAATTGAAATCTGAGAATGATTTTTGTTGTGTATTAATCGATTGACAAAGAGAAAACATTTCCAGCTGCATTGTTCAGCTTAGCTTAGGGCGAAGTTCGTTCAACTATGTAACTACTATCAGTAACATCTAGATTAAAAAGCCGTAAAAAAGGTACTAGTACAAGCTCTTTTGAAAACAAGTCGGGTTACAAAAAGTCCCTAAAGCATTTCATCTGGACAATTCTTTCTGCTACAATCTATACACCAGGCAGTCAGCGTTGCAAAAATTACAATGGCTCGATGCAATTATCCTCATCTATTTTCAGACAAGGGTAAGTGATCGTGGTTTTGAAAAAATGTTGAGCTTTCTTGAAATATACCGAGCTGATTTTGAAATTGGCTGTTTGCAAATTGAACCATTGGGTATGTTGTTTGCAACACGATCTCTTGAACATGAACCACTGAGCTGGTCGCATTGCTTGAAGTCCCTCAGAAGCCGGAGTAGCTTGCTTGAGCAAATTTTTGCATCCCTAGTTCCATTCACCAACAAGTCAACAAGGGCAGGATTGACGCCTTCCTTCATGACCTGTGAACAGTACTCCGCGCTGCAGGAACATACAGCAAGAAGGATAACTGCAGCATGCTCCCGTTCCTTGCAGCTTCCGGTGTCCAGATGATCCGAAATGGATCCAAGGCATTGGCCTGTTTTGATAATAAGTTTTGATGCTTCTTTCACTTCACTCAGGCTTCGTAGAATATCCAGGCAGCAGTAGGTGAATCTTCCTTCAACTAGAAGAAGTGAGAGATTTGATATTATGCCGGCAGAAACCAGGTAAGACTTCACATTTTTATGAGATGAAATCTTGCAGATGATCTTCAGAGCGAGCTCCAGGCACCTGGTATCTCGAGTATCCAAAGCTCCAAAAACTGAAGGAGCAACGGCTGAAGCTATAGCACCGGAGCTTTGACAACTTAGTTTCTGGAAAAGTTCATGTAGAACGAGCAAAGCTTCCGTTTTTAACTCAGAATCAACAAATGATGCGATCAGACGCACCATATCTTCCGTAATTAAAGGAATCCTCGTCCTATATCATAATAACAACATGCATCAGGGACCCATTTGAGTGTAAATACAAAAAAAAAACATATCACACAGTTTAATCATTTAGCTTCAATTTTCATAAAGGAATAAAGTGACATAAAGATCTAGCTCTGAATCTTTCCACTAAAGACTGCGGATGCAAAATATAAATGTCATCAGTATTCATATACCTTCCACTTGAGATGAAAGCAAGAAAGAACTGAATACCAGCTTTCAAAGCTTGTACGGTGTATCTGCCACTATCATTCTTCAGAAATTCATGAAATGCTTCCAAAAAGCCATTAGAGACCATGGAATGCCAAATTTGATTTTCACCACTCAGAGCATTCTTCAAATCTTTGGCAGCCTTGCTTTGCAATTCCACAGGAAGTTCTGACAGATCATGAAAGAAACCCAGAAACATTGTCTTGTCGAAGGTCCAGAAGGAAAAATACAACTGATAATTGGCATTCGAATAAAACCGATCAAAACTAGCCTTTGACTGTTCTGCATCACGGACTGGGGATGCGGCATAACCACTGCTGGATAATCTAAAAGGCGAACTGCTATAATCAACCATGTAATCTCTATTCTTTCCGGTGATTAGTGGCGCTGAGACGTTGTTCAAACTTGATACAGAGTAGCTGTGAAATTTGTCCAGCGGATAAGTGCGTTCAAGTCCGTGATCAGTACACCAGTTACATATAACAGCTTTCATGCAAGTATTTGGAGTTATCGTTAAGTTCTGTAACTTTAGCTGTGTTGTTGGACAAGTATCATTCCCCTCACTGAACCATCTCTCAATGTTTTGTCTTTCATATGTTTGTCCAGTTGCTATAATCACAGGATCATGCATCAGCGTCATAGACATTGGGCAGCACAATTCCAGAGGTGGTATAGCTGCTCCTGCCAAATTATTTTGATCTCTGCATCTCTCATTATTACCGTTACTGGAGTCTCTACGTGAAAAGCATTCTTGAGTACCAGTGCCACTGACATCAAAGCCTGTATTCAGACTACAATTTTCAGTACTCACACTTTGATTAAGTTTCTTTGGACCATTCTCTGCGTTGATGTTCTTCCCGTATTTCCTTACAAGATACAGGAAATACTTGAGGATTGCTTCCTTTTTGGGGTCAGTACCAGTAACTTTATCAAGTACTTTCTTGATCGCTCGTCTTTCGGTTAAAATGGCTTTAGGTGTCGTGAGATTTAATTTTGATGCTGCAAGAAGTAAAGTCTGGTGTTCAAGTTCCTGGGTTGCTTCCGACTGCCGGAGCATCCCTAGAATAGCTTTTCCAGCCTCCTCTTCTGCTATTTCAACATTGAATTTCACACCTCCAAGATTGTTATGGACATCAGCCACCTGTTATACATAGCAATGTGAAAGCATGTTATCTGAAAGCTGCAATATGAAAAATATCAACACTCAACAGTCAAAAAAATAAAGGTCTAAAAAAATAGTCACAAAAAATAAAAGGATCTTCACTAGGAAATGCATTTTACTAAAGCAGGTTCCATATCATAAAACTTCTAACACATGATTGTGAAATATCTGTTGTTCCAAACATTTTTAGCGAATGACATTTTAGCTCATATATTATAATCTATATATCAAACTGACCTGATTAGCTAGAAATGGTTCAACCATATTCTGGATTAGGAATAAGCTCCGCCTCAATGCTGTTCTTATCCTTTCACACCGCACAGAAATTGCTTCACCTGTAATAGCCTGAGAGGAAAATAAAAAGGTCCATAATAAATGAGCAGGTGGCAATATAGAATTTTGCTGCCAATATTTTTATTTTTTATCAAAAAAAGAATAACGTACCAAGTAAAGACTACTACACTCCATGCAGTTCTGGATAATGAGTTTTCCCTTTTCTACTATGTTGTATAGGTTGCATAATTCCTCTATACCCGCTTTGCATCCAGGTTGAGCAGCTTCGATTGATGGGAGAATATCGGCAACCTTATCCAACATGATAGACAAATCTCTGCACATTGAGCTATGAACCTGAAATATAATACAAAATATAATAAAGAAATATTAATATGAAATAGAGAACATCTATCAGGCCAGTATGATGAGAAATGATGATAACTAAATCAGATGATCATAATAACATGATAGACAAATCTCTGCATGTCATGCCTCATTTTAAAATTGAAGTTCAAGCACGACATGCAACTAGGCCAGTAAGATATCCAGTGGCTGACCACTTCAAATTCTTTATATAAGAGTAAAGGGAATAACGAAAGGACTAAATGAACCATACAAAGACATCACCAAGACATTGAAGTGTATGCTTGTTTAATAAAATTGAGGTGCACGAAATCCAATATCCATACCTTTGTATGAGAGATGAGCCTGGATGTACAGATTGCTTCTTCAGTATCAATTCCCATTGACGGAATAAACAAAGTAACTACAGGAAGGTCCGAACTGTCCAAGAGATGGTAGACAAAAAAAATGTTATGTAAGTAAATAATTTGTAAGCCGACAAAATAATTTAAAGTATTGCGCCAGCCAAAGAGTATGAACAATTTTATCTGTTTTTTGGATCTAAGCTATTAATATATCTGTGCAGCATATCTTACTGGTACGTTTCAGTGTTATGTGTGATGGAATGGCCAGGTATATAATAAAGAAAATGAACCGATATGGGGTAACATATTTGGAATACCACAAAGAGAAAGTGTACCCATGGAAATCATTCGACTTGTGAGATATAAATTAATCTTATGTTTCTAGCTGAGGTTCTCATGGCTAACATGAACTCTGTTTCTATTTCCTGGAGAACAGCAAAAAGTTTAGCTTGTGCTCGTGGCTGGTACTAACTAAAAAGGGAAAAATTAGGTGCCGAATTACTGATCCATAAATCATGACTCATACAAAAAAAAAAAAAAACACCAAAAAAAGGGGGAAGAACAAGAAGATTGGAACTAGAAAACTTAACACCAAATCTTGCGGATCCCTTACTTGCTGGATTGTGCTCTTTTCCGTTCCAATGGATTTGTGCACGGAAATTGCAGGACATCAGGGGCGTGAAACTGGAGCGAGGTCGACGTGGCAAAAACCTTGGTTCCAGCACTGAGGAGCAAGAAGCGTTCGAGCGACAGGGAAGGAGCAGGGTAGCTAAAGAAGGAAGAATACAAGGCTCATGCGTTTCTTCTCACTATAATGGACAGGGTCAGTGGGATGAGCATTAAGGCGTTGAGAAAGCGAGTGGAAACGCACAGGTGCAGGTACGCATTGTTTTCATTGGTCTTTAATTTTCCGAAAAAGTTCACCACTTGCAAGTGATCTTTCTACAATAATTACTTCGGAAAATGCCCCCGGCACGCTGGCGCAGAACAGTCCATGACTCGTGTCGTCTCCTTGGTCTAAGAGGTCTAAGAGATGAGTGGCATAACATATATCCACTTAGTTCCAGATCTCCGAATCAAAGCCTATAAATTTATTTGCAGTTTTTTTTTTTTACGATTACACAATAGACATTCACAACGTACGCATACTCACTTCTTCGATCACTTATTCCTGTTAACACGAGTGCTTCACTTGTAGTGACAAATCTAGGACAATGTTTGCTGCTCCCTCGCTGCAAAGGGCGCCTCTTATTTGAAAAGTACTACCTCAGTATTTGAGTTGTTGACGTAACACTCGTATTAAGTCAAATTTGTACTACTACATGCTAATGGTACGTGAAGGTAGCAAGTGGTGATGAGGACGGTGGAACGGGACAGTGTGCTGCGCTATGCTATAATAAGTTAGGAAGCAGTCAACAAGGGGTCGTCTGACCAGTTACAAAGTCAGGATGGATTATTAGACGCCATGCCGTTTGAAGCATTCTGCCAAGCGACTCAGTATGGCTTAATATTCGAACGCCAAAGGTTCCGTTTAAACATTCTGTTGTGCGGGTCATGACGCTGCCTAATAATTTTATTTTGATGTGTCAAAGTACTGACTCAAAAAAAAAGTACTGACTCAACGCTAGCCCGAGTCGCCTCCGTTAAGTCCCCCTCCTCCTTCCCCTGCAACGATCTCATCGGTGGTGAGGAGTGTGGATCCCTTTTCTTAGTCTACTAGATTAATTAGATTTTGTTAAATTGAAGGTTTCTCTAGAGATCAAGAGGCTGATGGTGACGTAAGGGGACGTTAAGATCGTCGACATAGAGCAATAAAGAATGTTGTTTTTTGGCAGTAGGGGCGAGACGAAGACACCTTTATATCGATGGAGAATAAGGTATTTCAACCTTTCCCTTGTCTCGTTGTGTGTGTGTGTGTTTTTTTGTAACCATGACAGTGAGCTAGTAAGAGTTAGTTTTCCGACGACATCTATTTGTATGTCGGTTAGATTTGTATTCTCTCACGACAAATCTAATGAGGGAGGTGACCATGGGTCCGACGACGGACTTGACGGTGGTAAGTTCACCGTGTTTCTGTGTGGAGGTTTTGTAATTTAATCCTCTTTTACAAAAGAGATGGGTACGAGGATGGAGGTGGTGGATGGTGAAATGACCATGCTCGTTCACATCGGAGTTTATCTATTCGTGACATATCCGTTTGAGATGATGATCTATATGGTGCAATTTCTGTTTTTTTCAAGGTTTCTTGTCTCCCATTAATAAAGTTAGAGTAGTTTGGATTGCTTTTGTAATTAAGGGATGTAATCAGTTTTAATATTAATGATTTTTCTATAAAAAATCCATATATGAAAACAACCTCTTATTCCCCTTAAGACACATCGAGGTGGTTGTGATGATGTAAACGACCTGACACATATGAAACGAGAACAACAGGATAAGATCCACCAGTAGCGTGCTGCAATGACAAGATGTTGCTAAGCTCATTGAAGATGATATGGCCTTTCCTGAAGGCCTAGTGGCAGAGCGCGGATTCGCTGCTCACCCACCCACGTTCGAATCCTAAGGCTCGGCGCTCGTGTCTTACCTTTCTTTAGAGTCAGTATATCCAGAAAGCTGCCCCGTGAAATTAGAAAAAAACATTTTTCAAAAAATTCGGAAAAAAGGATATGGCCTTGCCTTTAAGGGCCAATATGTATGGCCTGTTGTAGTATCGACATATCGTAGGTACGTAGATCATAACGTAAACGAAGTAGTTAAAACACACAGAATAGAGGGGACGAAATTCGTTACTCATCTGTATTTTCGTATTAGAAAAGGAGCGTCACCTTAACTATTTATAAGGATGGAACCCTACTGCGTATTGGGTCCGGATTCGATAAGGAGCACACATAGGTCAGAAAACATTTTTCTAGAAAGTGGGCCTGGCCCAATAAGAGTTTTGGAACACTCCCTCTTGGGCTCTTTATCGTGATAAATATGCTTCATAAAAACTCCTTAAAAATTCAGTGAAAAAATGGAGAAAAGAGCACATATTACCACTTCTTATAATGCATGCATTGCCTCATAAAAAATCTCAATGAGAAAACTTCATATGAAAAACTCATAAGGGAAAAAGAGTACAATGCTTTAATCTCCGTGATTAATTCTTATCAATCTGCATGACCGATATGAATTATCGTTGAGATAATCCTTTAATTCGGGAATGTGATGTACTTAGGGAAGTTCTCCCTCTGTTTCAAGCACTTCTCTAAGTCTGTCAATACCAAGCTAACACTTTTAAAAAATGCAAGCTTGGTAAAGCCTTTGTGAACATATCTACGAGATTGTCACAAGTTTGGACATGTGTAACCAAAATCTTTTCCTTCTTTTACAATCATGCGTGTGAAAGAATTTAGGTAACATATGTGACTTTATCTATCCCGATCGTATTTGTGCAATACAAGCTTTATTATCTTCATAGATAATTTTAGGGGATGGAGTATATGCAACTCTATAAGTATCTAATATATAGCTTGACATTCTCTTGAACCACGTGCATTATTTGATAGCTTCAAATGTGATGATCTCTGAAAAATTTGTCAATGTAGCAATAATCGGATGCTTCGTTGACTTCTTTGACTTTTAGAAAATTGTAGTTCATGTTAATTTTATAGTAATCCAAGATCTTCAGTTCTTCTCATGTATCGAAGTATTTGCCAATGCCACATGGTTAGTGTCAAGCTATATCTTACAATTGGATGTATATGTATTACCTCGTCAATAACCTTATATGAGAAATCTTCGAGTAAAACTCACCAAGGAAAAGAGTACAATACATATTCTTCTTGATTATTATCTTCATGATAATCTATTCTTCATGAATAGCAATATGATCTTCATGATCAATATTATCCTATATGCTCCTCCTCACATGGACATTACTTGAACTTCGTGTTCAAAGTCTTGAGAGTAACAAAGCAATGTGCTTCATGCACATATATTGGGATCTTCGAGATCATATCCCAGTCTTCATTTCTGGTTGGGAATTACACAAAATACCTTCATAGATTAGTGGTGTTTATTCATAATTTAACTGATAAAGTCATTCATTGACTTATTCCTTCGTGGATGTATCTCTTCTACGAGATGCTCTTCATGGGTCTATTCGATAAGTGATTCTTCTTCATGGATGTGTATCACTTCGGTGAGATGCTCTTCATGAGACTTCTCGTTACAATGCTCTTCCGAGACAAAGAATTCATATCCTTCGAGGATTTCATCATATGGATTCACATGATCCATTTGATTTACTGCATTTATTCATTATATCTTGCCGAATACGGACAAAACATTTCATATGTAGGAGTATAAGTCTTCGTGACTTATGGATCATAAACTTTCACCATTGTTTATGATTCATCATCAATTGCTTCATTCATTGACTTGATGTAAATGGTGCTAGCATTTATGCCATGGACTTTGTTTCGGATCCGGGTTCTCATAAGAGAAATAGCATATTTCGGAGGTAATGTTGTTAACAATACTTCAATTATCTCCCACATTCATGTTTCAAGATGATTCAAAGCCATTACATGGTTGTTCTGTATTCCTTCACTATATATGTGCGCTTATAGTGATGGGGTCATCTTCATGTTGCTCTACCCCGGATCTAGGCCGAGCGGGCCCGGGCTGCTGTGTTTTTTTTCTTATTCTTCTTTTCTTGTATCACCCGAACCGATTCTTCTTTTCTTGTACAACTTCGGAAGTTGGGGTCGATGGTGCAGCGGCCAAGGCGTGGGCCCGGATCTATGCCGGGCGGGCTCGGATCTAGGTTACCCCCTTATTTTTTCTTGTTGATGTTCTTTGCTCAATGGGATCTTAAACTTGTTGAATCCGGCCGACGCTGGTGGCTCCCCATCGAGGGTAGTCTTTCTTATAGGTGTATGCTGTGTATGCTTGGTCATGGCGGGCCAGATCTGGGTTCCACCATGCTTTGATTCTTCGATTGTAGTTCTTGGTCTTGTTCACAAATCACTCTTGTAAGGGTTAGGACACCGTCGGCCTGCTTGGCTTACGGGTTGTGCCGGCTTTCTTGGCCTGCGGTTAGGATTAGGGTTCTTCGTGAACCTTATTCCCTGTTTTTTCTTTTCGATCTACCTCTTCGTGAGGCTTTGAACACAAGATAATCTCGGGGCAATTGGTTCGCCCGATCTGTATCTTGGTTCTTTTTTTCGATCTACCTCTTTATGAGGTTTGCAAAACAAGATTGAATCTTGAGGCCATGGGCTTCGGATATGAATCTTGATTGACTTTTTGGATCTGTAGAGTTCACGCTGCTCTTATTCTTGCTTATTTGAAGTTCTGACTCTTTTTTATTTGTTGCATCGAGCCTCGGGGCCATAGGCTCACCCGAACTCAATCTTCTATTTTTCTTAATCTTGTACCTCGGCGGATCTGGGAATATTCATCCAGATTGCAGAGGTTTGCTGAAGTTTCGATTATTTGAAGTGCTAATTCTTCGATGTTTCTTCGAGATCCTGACTGCAACGAGTCAAGATCGACCTCAATTGAACCTTACGTTCCGGGCCAACGCGATCGTTGGACAGATCTTAGCTGCAACGTGCTAAGATACAATCGCACTCTTCTGGTTAGATCTTGGCTGCAACGTGCCAAGATACAAAAATCAATCGTAATAGAAAAATATACCTTTAATCACTGATCTTCTCGCTGGAAGCTACTGATCTTCGCTGGGAAGCTCGACTAGAGCGTGCTGATATAGTATCGGCAGATCGTAGGTACATAGATCATGACGTAAACGAAGTAGTAAAAACACACAAAATAGAGGGGACGCAATTCATTATTTATCTGTATTTTCGTATTACAAAAGGAGCGTCACCTCAACTATTTATAAGAATAAAATCCTACTGCGTGTTGGGTCCAGATTCGATGAGGAGCCCACATAGGCTAGAAAACCTTCTTTTAGAAGAAGGTGAGTCTGATCCAATAAGAGTTTTACAACATGACCAACCGGTAAAGATGCTCACACATTCCAACATGTAATATTTTATTCTGATTCATGCATCTAACAAATTTCTTACCTTAATGAAAGGGCAGTGTTCCCCGGTCCTTTTTTAAAGGAAGTCCACATCAGTCTTTCCTGCTTTGCAGGCTGTACAAGCGTACAACATTGCTGCTTTACTAACTGCCAAGAAGAATCGGCTTTGCATGGAAACGGATTGTCAAGTCCTGGTTACTCTAGTCGATTTCTCTGAGTGAACAGTGATCAACGGTGAACTACGGATTATCATGCATGCTAGCAGGAGCTTCGACGAGTTTAACTTTGTATTTGCCCATAGGGATTGTAATAGGGTAGTTCATGCATGTTCGAAACAGGTCTCACGAGAACTAAGCCAGGAGGAGTGACATTCAAATCCTCCGTATGTTCTTCGCAGCCTGCTCATGAGGACTGTAATCTCTGTGATATCCCAGGTGCTTAGTTCCCTTTCGGAATACATTTCATTCTAAATTTTAATTGGAAGTGAAACGTTAAATTTGTTGGAGGCAAAGCATATAAAAATAGATACAATAAAATATGTCTTTTATTACCAAACAACATTTGTCAATAAAAAAAAAGAGTATTCTGCTGGAGTGCAGCTTTCGGAGTAGTTTCCAGGGAAAGGTGTACCCAGATCCTGTCCCACATACGTAGGTGTTCCCTGCAAGCGATGGCAGGTAGCACACCACCTTTTGTTCCTATGTCTTTTTCGTTTCTATTTCTCTATTTACTTTTTTTCTGGATGTTTGTGAAATTTTATTTCTTCATACTATATAATGTGCTGCTGTAACACGCGAGGTATCATCTAGTAGTTAATTATTAGGGGAGCAATATTAACATATTATAATCAATGCACCAAATAAATCTTCCAGAAGACAGTCAAAAAACAAAAGTTGAATACCTTCACTTAGATTACCCATCACTTAGATTCCTATGTCTTTTTCGTTTCTATTTCTCTATTTACTTTTTTCTAGATGTTTGTGAAATTTTATTTCTTCATACTATATAATGTGCTGCTGTAACACGCGGGGTATCATCTAGTAGTTAATTATTAGGGGAGCAATATTAACATATTATAATCAATGCACCAAATAAATCTTCCAGAAGACAGTCAAAAAACAAAAGTTGAATACCTTCACTTAGATTACCCATGCAACAATTCAACCTATCGTGTTAGTTTCCACCTAGTAAGATTATCTTTTGATAATGTAACCCCTTCATACGAGTACCACATAAAAACTTTATCTTAAAGGGAACTTTAAGTTTTCAAATATGTAAATTTACTAAAGAAAAAATGTGGATGTACATTTAGAAAAAAGAATATCACTCTGTTCTTGTTTTGATGACGTTAAGACAAAGAAATAGTTCATTTTTTAACTAAGATCCTTGTCCTAACATCAACAATAAAAAATGGAGGGAGTAGTAAATACTCAGCAGGAATAAAATGTAAAGTGACTAAGGATATCCACGGCAATTTCTTCTTGAAAGCTTCTCTGCAGGTCTAACGAGAGAATGCGACCATCAGATATGACTGATGCTATCAAATGGTGATAGCTAAATCCAACCACATATTTAATGACCTCCGATAGCACCATCTACTAAAAGAACAAAGAAAAAACGAGAGGTTTCTATTTTAGTCCTTTCAACAATTCACTTTGTTCTATTTACTCTTTAAATGAAATTTTGGCTCAATTTACTTGCTCAAATAATTCAAATTGGTGCAATCTAACCACTGATGTAATTTGTCTTTTATTTATCCTTGTATGATTTGACTTTAGTCCTCTAATTTTGCACAAACTAATAGTTCCTATAGATCCTAATGGTGAAAAAATTAAGATATTTTAGGTATATTTTGTATAGTTTAATATATAGTATATTAACTATGGAGTTACATAAAAAATTATGAAAAACTATAAAATATTTTATTTTACATAGAGATTGATATAATCTATCATCACAAAAATTGAGCTTCAAATTCAAATGATACAAATAGAAACAAAAAAGATAAATTGCATAAGAAGGTAGATTGCACTAACCTAAATTGTTCAAGGGAATAAATTGAGCTATGAGTTTTGTTCGGAAAATAAGTTGGATAAAGTGGATTGTTCGGCGGGATAAAATGAACCTTTTCCAACAAAGTGATGGGAGTAATATTTCCTTCCATTAGTGTGTTGCATAATTCACACAAGCGTGATTGTCACATGCATGTAGAATAAGGCTTAGGTTGCGTTTGGATCCGGATGACAAAAGCAAAGTGACTAAAAAGGGTGACTAAAATTTTAGTCACTCCTTTTTTGTTACTATGACAAAAAGTGACTAAAGTTTATTAAATGAGTTTGAAAAAAACCAAAATACCCCTAATGTGGATAACATTGGAGACAATCCCTTTGCCAATCCAGCGCCTGCCGCCTGTGTAAAGGAGATGGGATCCAACTACAGAGGAGCACAGCCTGGACGAGCTACCCAAAGAGGAGGATGTCGGGGCGACCGGTGGCCGTGGGGGTGCCTCGTCCAAAGAGGAGGATGTCGGGGCGACCGGTGGCCGTGGGGGTGCCGGCGCCGTCGGGACAAGCGGGTATCACGTGGGGATAGCTACCTGGAGACCCTTGGGCAGCGATGGCAACCGCGATGGCGCCAAGGAGAGAAGTGGGAGCGACGGCGGCGGACCCGGGCTACGCCGAGGAGAGAAGCGGGTGCGGCGATGACCACCACAGCGACCCCCGGTGGCGGCGAGGGGAGAAGCGGGGGTGACGGAGGCAGCGGAGGAGTTGCGACGGGGCTGCGGAGCACAGCCTGCGGTTTCGTGCCAAGTGCGGACGATGGGCGACAGGGAGTCCTTATTGGCGGAGCATGGCAGGAGGGGACGGATGCGGGAGCGAGCAGTTGGTCGCTAGAATTCACGAAGAGGAGGGGCACGCGGGGAAGTTTTTCTTTTTAGCTCCATTTAGCTCCCCTTGGCTGCCTAAACCGACTAAACATGTTTTAGTCACATTTAGTCATTTTGGTTGTTTAGTCTGCAAACTGACTAAATTTTAGTCAGTTTCCTTTAGTCCCCTGATCCAAAATGGACCCTTAGTAAGATCCATATATATGTCCAGAAACCAACGGAACTTTCTCAGACATTGTGGATATTGCAGCTGTTACTATACATCGTTGATGAGCATGAGCTGATGCAATTGTTGATATAGGCAGGAAAAGTTTGTTTGAACATCCTTGGCCTACAAATAAAATTATTAGATTAGATTATATACTTAGTACTTTAGAAACGTATCATAGACTGCCATATTTATTCTCTCTTTTAAATTTTTTGATAAATAATTATAGATATTTATTGTTGACAAATTCATGACCGAATGCCCACAACCGCTGTGTACGTGGAAGCTGCCAAAAGATGTGTATTGTTGCAGGCAAGTTATTGCATATATAGCTCAACAGAGTCAGCCGGGTTAATTAGACGAGCCCCTTGGTGTTACTCCACCAAGCGAATAGTACTACTTAGACCTTGGTATAATACACTTCTTCCAAAATACAGGCTTAAAATCTGTTCCGATTGTCTTAGAAAATTGGGTTCACAATTAAGTTGAGGCTACTGGCTTTTCCCCATAAGTGCGGTTAGCTTTCGTGAGGCATAAAAACTTCCCCGTACCTGAGCTAATCATGTAGGAAAACGTGATGAGGAAGAGAAATTTAGTTACCACGAAATGTGAGCTGGGTGCTTTCATGACAGGCGTGAGATTTTTGCCCGGTAACAGTCAAATTTAATGATACCTCGGTACAGTGGACTAAGGAAGGCTTTCAAAGACTTCACTCCATCATGGTTACCCTGAAGACTTGTGCACCAATTCCAAAAAGCAGAACTCTGGCTCAATGACCATGCCTGCCACTTGACCAATTAGATTTTGTTTTTGGCAAAGGCATTTCCAGTTGGAATGTATCAGATGGATGTTAACATTTGTGAAATACATGGACAGTCTCTTCAACTTGTCTCACAGTGTCATTTCCACCCCCAAACTCTTAAAGTAGTGTCATGTATTTTAAACTGACAGTTGTCATTTCCACCCCAGTTTAATACCACCTCTGTCCAAAAATGTAAGTATTTGTTGACTTCCAGGTATCAGCTTTGATCACTCGTCTTATTCAAAATTTTTATTAAAATGTTATTAATTTTTTACAATTTATTTTATTATTGCATATATTTTAAGTATTAGTTATTATTTTTTATATTTATATAAATATTTTAAATAAGATAAATGGTCGTCAACAAATCCTTACATTTTTTGACGTAGGAAGTAGATGTCGACCATATCACAGTTTAACTTGTCTCATTGTGACTCAATGCTAGAGGTTGCTGACAGTTGGCATCCTTAATTTTATATATTATTACAGCTGGCATCCTGGAAACTTTAACTGGAAGAATGAGAACAAAATTAAGTGCGGACGGGTCACAAAGTTCCTCTATGAGTACCCGGCGACAAAAGATGACGTGTGGCGACATTAGAGAGATCAAACGGGGCAAATAATGCGATTATCAGAATGTTTATGGTACTAATTGAGTATATTTTAGTATAAGATTGTGAAGAGAGCCTTACAAATTTTGATCAGAACATGCCCGGTCCCTTTGAACCTGCTGCTGTGGTCAAGCCATCTTCTTTTCCTCACGGACTCTCACTTCAACGGGGTTAATTGTCAAAATAGCACTCCTAAGGAGTGGCTACTCCAGAATAGCACCTATAATTGGTGACTCTCTAAAATAGCACTCTTGGCTGGTGCTTTGGTCTCCCACATAGCATTACCTATTTTCTTTTTATTTTTCCTCCCAAAACCAAATCTGAGTGGACTTTTTTGCCCCTGGTTTTGATTTAGACATATTTAGGGTTAAAAAATTCGAAAAAAGGAAAAATAGACGAAAAATTCAGAAGGACTTTTTTACAGTGTATAGAATTCGAAAAATTCAAAAACAATTGAAAAAAATTTTCAATTGTTTTTGAATTTTTCGAATTCTATACACTGTAAAAAAGTCCTTCTGAATTTTTCGTCTATTTTTCCTTTTATTCGAATTTTTTAACCCTAAATATGTCTAAATTGAAATTTTTTCAAATACATTTTGAATTTTTTGAATTCTATACACTGTAAAAAAGTCCCTCTGATTTTTTCGTCTATTTTTCCTTTTTTTCGAATTTTTTAACCTAAATATGTCTAAATCCAAACCAGGGGCAAAAAAGTCCACTCAGATTTGGTTTTGGGAGAAAAAAACAAAAAGAAAATAGATAATGTTACGTGAGAGACCAAAGCACCAGTCAAGAGTGCTATTTTGGAGAGTCACCAATTATGGGTGCTATTCTGGAGTAGCCACTCCTTAGAAATTACTATTTTGACGATTAACCGCACTTCAAAGTATCGTCGCAAACGAGCCAGTTGTTGTCGACATCCAAAATCCTATGTCTGTTTTCTCGACACCACTAGTGCACTTTAAACCTGTCACCGGTTTGGGTTGAACCGGTTGCAACGGGCTGTTTTTTCATTTGGGCCGACTTTGGAACTAATAGTTTTGATTGACTTGGTGGCTCAATGTAATAATTCGAGGCCAATTCGGTTTGGGTCCAAATGATTCGGTCCACGTCCACCTTGCTCACCCTCACCGGTTAGCAGCCCATGCAGACGTATGTTAGCTGCTCGAGTCGGCTTGGCCTTAGCCTCGAATCGGCGATTCGGTCAGAGATTCAGATTTCAGAGGGCTCGACAAATCGACGACGCTGAAGAACATAGGACTAGCTGAGCGCATCATATAGCTTTATTGTATCTATAGTTCTTTTCATTCAATTATTATAAATACAAAAAATATGGTACTTTCCTTTTGTTGTAGGGTAATTTTCAAATAGTAAGTGTGGATTAAAGTTTAACTATGGTCAGGTTTCCCAAATAATCTTGTAGTAAAAAGGAACAATACACTCGAACATGCAGTTTTTTTCTTACAAGTAACTCGGGATGTTTTCCAAGCACATAATTTTGAAGCAGCATTACAAGTACTGTAACATTGTCAAGGCATGTATTTCATGAGCTAACTAAATATTAATGTTTTAAATAGCGGGCTACAGAATATAGCGGAGTGCTCCTAGAAAAGCTATAGGAGCTATAGCGCGGCTATAGCGGAAGCTATTGTCTATAGCGTTTTGCAAAAAAAGAGAATATTTTTACCAAAACATTAGTAATTCCATCAGATTACGACCCTCATTTCATATATGTGCATCCATCATTACAGCACTCCAACATCTAAGCATGTATTTATCATATTTCCTAGCGATTGCAAAGTTCACATAATGAAAAGACAACCATCATATAGACTATGAACAACAAAACTAATCACCGTGGTTTGACTTTTGAGTTATAGCGGAGTTAGCGTATGAAGTTAGTAGTAAAATTAACCATATAGCGGAGTTAGCGGCATTAGCGGCAATATTAGCAATATCGTAGCGTCATCTCCCTCAAAAAGCTAAAGCGAGGTTATAGCGGAGCTATAGCGGGCTATTTAAAACAATGCTAAATATACAAATACATAGAAGTAGTTTGAAGAATGGCGAAGAACCAAAGATTTATTTGGCTCAATCTTGACATGACCCATACAACATGGGAAGACTCTTTTTGAGCACTCATCAGTTTTTGTTGTCCTGAGACATGAGAAGTACATACATATGCGTTGGGCAAGCACACTACAACCAGTAATAGAGATCCAATTTCAATTTGTTTATTACAGAGCTAACTGGATTCAAACAGGAGGATACAAATTTATAATTCAGTTTATCTAGTGGAATGTTGTGATCACAATATTCAAATTCTTGTCAATAAAACCTGAGAGAGTATAGTGTCTAATAATGGAAATTGATAAAAAGTGGAAGTATGCATCACGTACAACCTCAAAAAGGAGGGGTAAAATAGAATAAAAATATCATACCATCACGAAGCTTATAATAAATCTCTATATACAATGTTTTTAGTGCTCTTTGTTTCTCTGTTGATGTCTTTATTTGGTTTTGCAGGAACCCAAGTAGTTTGACGCGACACGCCTCTTGAGAAAGTAGGTTCCGGTAGATAAATGCCAACATGTGGAACAGTCTAACCTTGTGCCTCATTATTAATAGTCATGGCAAAACTTAATTGGACCGGAAATTGCTTTCTCTTAAATTTGAAGGGGAGTGAGAGATCTTCAGATGGTTACAGAGGAATATGAGGGATAAATACTCTATCCCCTCCATTAACAATCTCTACATCAATTCCATGGTTATCATATTTCCCGACAATAAGGCGGGTACCATTACACAAACCGCTAAGTGGGTCTAAGTTTCGAAGAAGAATAAGCGGACAATTGACTTTTATCTTCAACTCATGTGAAGGAAGCCCATTAGGTGTGACTAAATTTAAAAAATCCTTAGGGTAATTATTCTGTGTGTCATCTTCTAATGAGTCCCTACTATAAAATACCTTCTCCTTACTGGAATTTGTCAATCATCCGTGCATTAATTTCATCCACGAGTCATTTCTAGTGCATAGTATTTCTCGTTTACCCATATAATCACCTAAAGTACAATTAATACCAAGATGTGGGAATACATCTTCTATAAGAGTATCAATAAAGTTGGGAGACACGCACATAGTCCCTGTCAATAGTCTCTTTAGGCCAGTCTCAATGCAAAGTTTCATCTCGCAGTTTTCAAGAGTGCCACATTATATTTGAAGATTTATTTGATGTATGAAACGGTCTCTCCCAATGCATAGTTTCTCACGATTTCATACGCAGGTTATAGCATTAAATTAACATGTATTTGTTGTAGTGAGATTGGTCAAAACGTGTTAGAATAAATCTTTATGTTCTGAACGGAAGTTTCAATGGAGTTTCATACCTATGAAACAGTGTCAAATGAGTTTCATGCCTATGAAACCCATTTACCTAGTTTCATATTAATTGCTATGCCATGTCATCTCTTTTGCTTACGTGACACCTCATTTAATGCTAATGAAACTTCCACTGAGACTGGCCTTAGTACAATCCCCAATTGTAATTGGCAAACCAAGGATCATCATGTGCTCTCATGTTTCGGGTAAGACTTAGCTTACAAATATTGTTCGGTAAATATGACCTTAGTAGCGTGGCATCCATAATTTGTGCTCTAGTACCTCGCGCTACAACTGGTAGAACTTGCCTCAAATCCCCACCAAAAACCATGACCTTACCTCCAAACGGTTCCTTGCATTTCATAATATCCTGTAGGGATTTGTCATGAATCTCCACATTTTGCCTCTTAGTCATTGCTACCTCATCCCATATTAAGAGTGATGCATCACGAAGGAGTTCAGCTATATCACTCTGCATGGTGAAATTTCTCATGGTAGTATTTGAAATCTTCAGCAGAAGGTTTAAAATAGAATGAGTAGTACGACCACCAGACATTATTGAAGCTGCAATTCCGGACGTCGCAGATGCAATTGCTGTTCGTCCTTGAAAAGGAACGGTAGCAATGAGAGCTTTATAAAGAAATGTTTTGCCAGTGCCTCCTGGACCATCAATAAAGAAGACTTCCTCTTTTTTTATTTATATGTTCCATTATTTCCTCATAAGCGTTGTTCTGGTTTAACTTGTCAACATTACTCAGATCTTCTTCATTGACACCTAATGCAAACTGCTCATTAATCCCCTTGTTATTCCTAGTACCATTTTTTGTATGAGTAAATGAAAAATCTATAAATGTTAGCTTACTGTGACACATAATAATGTCAAGAAGAAGCTAAATTATGATAAATTCGAATGATATGGTACGGTAGCAATGAGAGCTTTATAAAGAAATGTTTTGCCGGTGCCTCCTAGACCATCAATAAAGAAGACTTGGTCTCTCTTTTTTGATTTATATGTTCCATTATTTCCTCATAAGAGCTGTTTTGGTTTAACTTGTCAACATTACTCAGATCTTCTTCATTGACACCTATTGCAAATTGCTCATTAATGCCCTTGTTATTCCTAGTACCATTTTCTGTATGAGTAAATGAAAAATCTATAGATGTTAGCTTACTGTGATACATAATAATGTCAAGAAGAAGCTAAATTATGATAAATTCTAATGATAAGGGGAAAATATAGTAACACACACTTTTATTGCATGACCTTAAAAGAGAATCTGAATTAATATAAGGAAATAATAAAATAAAAAATGTTCAATCTATATTACTTAATGATTGCATTATCATGATAGTGCAAGACAATATTTTTGATACCATAAAAATACAAATGCATGCATTTGTTAACATAGGTAGTTTCAGAAAGGTATTTGTTAATTGAATCATGTAAAGAAAATTGAACTAATTATAGCCAAAAAATATTCAGTACAAATATATGAATTAGTGCTCCTAGACATGCCAACCTAGTCTAAGTACATATGGTCACACTTGAACCACAAATAAAAATTGTCCTAGATGCTATTGCAATAAAATTACGTTAATTAAATCCTTAGCACTACAATAAAAATATATTCATACCTCTCTCAAAAAATTCTGGCAGACCATAAAACCCCTATATTGTTTTCCCATTCCACGAAGGATGGAATCAATATGCGTGAGTACCATTTGCTCAACCCTTCTAGCATTGCCAACATTAGGAATAAAATCTTCCGACAATGATTCATAATGTTTATCCCATAGTGCACAGATATTTGTAGACTCGCGGAACACTATAATAATTGCAAATAACCGTCTAAGTGAGAAGGGCATTTGCCATTTACCAGCCTCGGACAAGCACTCATCCAAAGATTTATCTGTGCCAACAACTCCGATAGCTTCACATGCATCTCTGAAGGTCACCCAAGTGACACCATGTTGTTCTCAAATTAGTGAAGCAAGTGGCCACCCTTACATGATTCAAAAGCACTCGTAAATAATTTATAATAACGTTCTCCTTCAGCGGAATTTGCATATACCATCCTGCCAATTGTCTCCGTTTATTTTTTCAGCCAATCCACCTCTTATTAGGCTTATCCCAGCAATATGATTACGGAAACTCTTTGTACAATAACTGTCTGCCTTTCAGATCAACAAAATTCATCCCGAAATATTCAGTAAGCATAGATATTTGTGCCTTCTCACGCGTAAGGACATCTCGCAAGTCTTCTTTTGAGTTGTATGCAACCAAATGCATACCCAGAAGATGCACTTCATGCTGGAGGATAGATGGTAATACCTTTATAAAATAGTGTGAACAAATTTAGCTTAAAAGTGTATTTTTATTGGTCAAATGCATGTATGAACTGAAAAATTCAATGTTACTAATTTATAATTAATAGAAAACTAAACTGTATATCTAACTAATTTTTATTGGTCTCCGTAATTTTACATTACAAGACAGATGTTGTAAGTGAGCGTGAGGCAGTAAGTGGGTTTCGGAAGCCACCAGCCAGCTCCTCCAGGTTCCGTCCATGTCAGCTACCTAGTATATGGGCCGGTAATTATAGTCCATGCTAGGCAACAGATGGTGGGCCGTGGGCCGTGATCACCTTGAGGCCATGCACCTGGAGTACAAGAAGGAAGGCCACATCGATGAGAGGGGAATCAATCAATCAAAACATTATCAACAACAAGCTAACAGGTTACTGTTCTTCTCCTTCCTCCTGATTCCCCACCTTCTCTAGCCTCCTCTACTAGGTCTAGGTTCTAAAACCTTATCCCCACCTCTGTGCTTGATCTCCCTCCTCCCTGAAATCGTGTATCCCATTTTGTACCCGAAATACTAGTTCCTCGATTGTTATTGTGAGTTGAGACTAGCTAGGTTGCTAACATTTGGTATAAAAACAGTTCGAATCCTTGGATTTTTTTCTTGGTTTGGAGATGGCGTTTGAGGAGGATTTCGCCACATCAACCCATCCGCCACCAGGGACGGAGTCACGAAGCTCCTGCTCAATGAGATACGTCGTCTCTGCGACCGGATCGAGGGTTGCTACGGTGGATTCGAGCACAACATCGACACTCGTCTTCGCTGTGTCCGCGTCCGCAACCATCTACGATGTCGACTCGGTCTTTGGCTTCGAGCCCGTATTCGACGAGGAGCTGCTGGTCAACGTCGAGCGGATCCTAGCGTTGGGCTTGTCTTCGACGAGGAGTTTGATGAGGAGCCGATCTTCTTCGACGAGGGACCCATCTTCGATCGGGAGGCCATATTCGACGAGGAGACTAGCGACTCCGCCGCCACAGGCGTTGAGACTAAATAAATTAATTTAATAATCTTTTCATTTTTTTCTGCCACTTATATCAATTTAACAAGTTTTAAATAATTTTTCATCAACTTTAATTAATTTAATAATATTTTATTGATTTTCAGCAACGTTAATGGATTTAATAACTTGTTAATTATTTTTCTGCCACTTAAATCAATTAACATCTTTTAAATAATTTTCCAGGAACTTCTAATAGTTTAACCACATTTAACAATTATTTAAAAGTTGCTATTAATTATTTAATAATTCCACCTGTTAATAATTTTTGAGCCACATAAATCAAATTATCAATATTAAATAATTTCATAATTATAGTTGTAGCCACGGTTGACTCCTTCAACCGTGGCTATTGTTAACCCTAACAATAGCCACGGTTAAAGAAGTCAACCGTGGCTATTGCTGACGAGTGCGTGGCGGGCGGGGGTTTAGTACCACCTCACCCTCAAAGTCGCTCGTGCCGACTTATAAGCTCCACTCCGCACATGGGGTTGAAGTTACTAATAATGGGCCTGGTCCGGCGGTGGGCCATCTGTTTGTGCTTGTGCTTCTTTGATCTTGTCCTAATTCGTGGGTCGAGGTGCTCGGTCCCATGGGCCAAAATTTTAACTTTTCGTATGTTTATTATAACTCTTTAGATTTAAATTACAAAACTTATTTCCATATTTAGTTTTAAATTCTAAAATTTGTATATATTTAGTTAAAATAATGAATAAATAATGTTTACATTCAATTTTATTTGAAATTCTAAAAAATAACAAGGTATAATTTAAAAATTTTAAAAAATAAAACCGACATATAACCATTTTTAACTCGCTCGCCATGGTGTAGTGCTTGGCAAAATCCTGTTGTTTACTGCACTTAGTTTATCCTCTCGGTGTTGCATTTGCCTATTGTACTACATTTCGATGTTGCACCTTGTGTTTAATCAAGCACAAGTGCCATCTGAACTCCCCATTACTGAAATGTTGTGTTGCACATAGATATTTATCGATGGCTTTGGCTTACCTGTTGGCTTTACTGAAATTTTACACATAGATAAATATTGATGGCTTTGGCTGCTGGCTGCTGGCTTTATCTGAAATTCTGGATCGATATTTATCGATGGCTTTGGCTTGGCTGCTGGCTTTACTGAAATCCTGGATCGATATTTATCAATGGCTTTGGCTTGGCTGCTGGCTTTACTGAAATGCTCCACATAGATATTTATCGATGGCTATGACTTTGGTTGCTGGCTTTAATGAAATGCTGCACATAGATATTTATCGATGGCTTTGGCTTTGGCTGCTGGCTTTAATGAAATGCTGCACATAGATATTTATCGATGGCTTTGGCATCTGAACTCCCCATTACTGAAATGTTGCTTAGGATCGATATTTATCTATGTACAACATTGTTGAGATGGACACTTAGGCTTTACTGAAATCCTGGATCGATATTTATCTATGTGCTGAAATGCTCGCTTATTGGGTTGCTTAGGATCGATATTTATCTATGTACAGCATTGTTGAGATGGACACTTAGGCTTTACTTGAAATCCTGAATCGATATTTATCTATGTGCTGAAATTGCTCGTTTATTGGGTTGCTTAGGATCAGCATTGCTGAGATGGACACTTAGGCTTTACTTGAAATCCTGGATCGATATTTCAGTAAAGCATACGTGTCTTCCTCTTTTCCCTCTCCACCTATGTCACCTATTTCAGTAAAGCCTAAGTGAAGCCAAAGCCAATATTTCATATGCCCTCTCTTTCCTCTAGGCAGTGAGAATATATATAACTACATATGCTCCTCTATATTTCATATGCCCTCTCTTTCCTCAATTACCTCTCTTCCTCTGTTTTCTCCTCTTTTTCATGGCTAGACCATTATTTTTAAATAAAAACTATTTCCTCATCTCTTATCTCTTTTTTCACCTCTCTTTCCTTTCCTTAATCTCTTCCTCTCTTTTCGCTCTTTTCTCCTCTATTTCCTTTGTTTTCTCTCTTTTCTCCTCTCTTTCCTCTCTTTTCTCCTCTAATTCATGGTCTAGCCATGCTCGATGATGAAAGCGGGCAAAGTGAGATTAGTGTGGCAACATGGACCGCATCCTCGGATGTTGGAAACATGTTGGCATACGAGTCACCGACCTTAATGATAGCGTTGGATGGCCGTTGATTCGGCAACCCACACCGAGAGCAATCTTTTCGTTTTGTTTTCTTTAAATTGCCTCTTCCATCTTCCGATCTGAAGGCCCTTTAAGCACATGAGGCTTGGAAGCTGCTCGAGCTCTCTAACATGGCATTGATATTATTTGGTACATGGAGCTGTTTTTACCGGTATAAAATCCATGCCGTGTTAGAGAATTTAGGCACTTCCAAGTCTTGTGTTCTTTTGTGCCTTCGACACGTGGAGATAAAGATAGGCATGCTCGATGATGAAAGCGGGCAAACCGAGATTAGTGTGGCAGCATGGACCGCATCCTCGGATGTTGGAAACATGCTAACATACGAGTCGATGACCTTAACAATAGCGTTGGATGGCCGTTCATTCGGCAACCCGCACCGAGAGCAAAAATCCTAACTTTTTGGCGGATGATGATTGATGATAGAAGAGGAGGTACACGGGGGAGGGGAGGGGATCAATATAGAATGTAGGGTGTCTTTCATTAGGAAGGTTGGTCAAACAATATGCAAGACATACCGCAACTCGTACGACTTTAGGTAGACATGGTCGGATGCTTGGGTATTCTCCGGATCATCTTTGTGACGTGTATGGCACATTATATTTGATTTTCCGGAGGATACCCAAGTATCCTGGCCTATTTACCTTGAGGTCGTATAAATTATGGTATGCATTGCATAGTATGCACTTGTCTTTCTTATGAAAGTGTTCTACATTGTATGTCCATCCTCTTCGACTGCATCCTCTTCTATCCCCGTTCCGATGCCATGGAATATACTCCTTTTCTTGGAAAAAATATATTTTCAACTAAGTCTTAAAAAAATATAACTTTTTTTTGCAGATGACGATGACTCTTGATAAGCATCTGTATATATAAGAGAAGGGGAAGATGGGGTGGAAGAATGTAGAATGTAGAGTATCTTTCATTAGGAAGGTTGGTAAAATGCAAGACATACCACAACTCATACGACCTTAGGTAGACATGGTCGGATGCTTGGGTAGTTTCCGGATCATCTTTGTAATGTGTATGACACATTATATTTGATTTTCCGGAGGATACCCAAGTATCCCGACCTATTTACCTTGAGGTCGTATAAATTGTGGTATGCGTTGTATAGTGTGCACCTGCCTTTCTTATGAAAGTGTTCTACATTGTATGTCCTTCTATCTCGTCTTCTGTTCTTCTATTTGATTCCGATGCTATCCATGTTCGATGCCAATGCTAAATAATCCTTTTCTGTCATCTTTTCTCTATTTTAACTCTTTCCTCTAATTATTTGCTACTAAATCTTTTCATTGTTACGCTAAAGGTATCAAATCCTATAATGGTGGACAAGATACCATTACAAGATAATCCGGAAGACAGCCCCCGATCCGAGTATACACAAGAGGATGTTGTGAATATGAACCATGAAAGCTCCGCATCAAGTGGAGAATGGGAAGAACTAGAGGATCCTCACCCCCAGCGCCGTGAACCGAGGGGTATTAATGAGGACCCAGATTACGTGCCCTCGGAAGAGGTATCACGTCAAATGTGATTCTTTCTTTAAAATTTTCAAGTTTCCCGTATTAGCATATTACTGAGCTTCAATGATTCTTTATATGGTAGATTCCTCGATGAAGTGTTCGTCGTGCCTTGGCCGCACAAGCGACACATTCCATGGCTTGGGAAGACACACCTCATGAGGAGCAAACGGAAAACCTAGCGGCCCATGTCCCCCAAAAGCGCAAGCGTGAGGGTAAACGGTCCGCGGACAAGGCCGAGGGCACATATCGGGTGACAACACCTGGACCCCGCCGATTGGGAGCTCGTTGAACCAATGGGTGTCCATGCAAAATGGCGGAACCGTTGTGGTGTTGTTGTCGGGGAGAAATGCAAAATAACCTGGACCGAATGGAAGGTGGTTCCTTAAGAGCGCAAAGAGGAAATGTGGAATGCCGTTAGATCACACATCCTCTTTCCAAAAGCGGACCTCGAGAAAGCCAAGAAGGCAACGCTGACCGCAATGTCACATATCTTTCGAGAATGGAGGTCCCAACTAAACTGCCATTATGTGAAATGTGGCATAACACCCTTTGACGATTATGGTCAAATAAGTCCACGGAGTCGGGAACTATTTGTTCAGCGAGAAGACAGCTGGACCTGCCAAGGACCTTAGTGCAAAGATGTTAGAGCTGAACACGAAAAATAAGTACAAGCCACACTTGGGCCCCGGCGGCTACACGAAAAAGATTCCGGAGTGGAAGGCGATGGAAGAAAAGCTCCGTGCTTGAAGGAAGCCTGATCCACTAGAGGGCCTCGAGCCGCGTGCCAAAAATTGGGTCCGTGCGCTCTCTAAGATGGATGAAAATGGGGAGATTATTCCGTGGACATCAAGTCGCAGACGCGATCTGGTGTTATTCAATCCGAATATCACGGACCAACTCTCTCTTGCCGTGGGGACCAAAGAGCATGGTGAGCGGGTGCAAGCGGTGTCCTCCAAGGCAACTTGGAAAGAGGGTTTCTCTTCTAGCTTTTCCGCCTCGTTGTACAAAAAACATAAGTTTCACAAGAAAGATAAGGAGGAGAGGGACAAGGAAGAGTGGAGGAGACAGATGGAGATGTACCAAGCCGACATGCGAAGTGGAAGTATCCCCGATACGACTCATACGGTCCCAACCACTTCGCCTTGCTTTACCTCCTCGTTAGAAGGGGAAGTGATAACGCAAGAATGTCCTAGTGAGCTGCATGTGCCGTTTGTTTACAAGGGACAGACCATGAAGGTTGCAACCGGTAGAGCACGTCCGGGATGAACAATCCACAACATGGATATTCCTCCCGAGTACGTCCGTGTCACCATCGAGGAGGTCAACCAAGGATGTGAGGAGCACGAGATTGAGTGCCCCA
Source organism: Chloris gayana (assembly GCA_031894775.1). Classification (NCBI taxonomy): domain Eukaryota; kingdom Viridiplantae; phylum Streptophyta; class Magnoliopsida; order Poales; family Poaceae; genus Chloris; species Chloris gayana. Next base: position 5,756 of record JAUNZO010004468.1, on the reverse strand, counting down.
TACCCGACGCGGGGATTATAACTCTACATGATCCTATCGATTTGTTCATCATGTGGAAACGACGTGAGGTTGTGCTCTCGGAACCACGAGTTTCCCCTTCCCCCTTGTCCGGACACGGATCGGTCCATGAGAGTCAACAATTCACGGGGGATGAAGGCGGAGCAGGAGAACCGTCTCCTTTGTCGGGTGCTTGCTTCAGCCGCTAAGGAACATGATGACCAAGGACAGGAAGCGGTTATGAGTCCTATACTCGCAGACAGCCCGCAGCAAGAAACCGCCACGAGTACACGGCTATGAGGAGGCTCAACAACAAATAGTCCCCCTTGTCGAGCACCGAAGGGCAATGTATCGCCTCTGTCAAGCTAGAAGGTGAAACCCTAGCCTTGGATGAAGAGCCTCGGTTTATCGAGCCTCTTCGGAAGGAGTTTACTCCTCTAATCCCTAGAATGATTACGCCTGCAGGGGTGGATCCGTCAAAGATGCAACCAGAACATGTCACGAAATACTTGGAGCGAATGAGGAAGGGACCCGTGCAACCAATCACGGAACCTCGTCAATTGGTACATTACGATGATGACATATTTGAGGGTCGTGACGAGAATGAGGACTTTCCAAATTTCATCTTTGGCAAACCCCTCGTATCTAAAACATGTTGTCAAACCTACCGTGAGAGATGCAGAAGCTGCATGAGCGGTACGTAGCGGCAGCGAAAGAAGGAGTGGATGTGATCACCTGTAAGCTTCCGAAGGTCGTGTTCAACGATACCGGTGACTCGACCCTTGGACTATATTTCAATGATATCCACACTATGTTTCGCCTCGGCGAGATGGACATGACCTTCGTAACCTTGTGGTGCATGTAAGTGCCTCCATCCTTCTTTTTGTTATTTCTTACTTTTTGCGAGTACATGTTACACAATGCCTTTTACTTTTAATGTAGCTTGAATTCAGCATTTCAAAAGAAGAGATAGGACAAACCCGATTGGAAGGTTGGGTACCTCAATCCGAGCTTGATCAATCAAAGTGCGATCAACCCCGGATAAATGAGAAAGACAAGATATATAAGGACAAGACACCACAAGAGTTACAAGAAGCGAAGGACACCATGAGGATAAAAGCTAGGGGTCGAGCTGCAGGTTATATTTACAGGTGCTTCGGGGAATGGCAGGATTGTTACGCCATTTACGAGCCTTACCACTTCGAGTAAGTTCGACCACTACCTTCCTCTTGTCGGTCGTAAAGATAGATGACATACTAACTAATACGATCTTTTGTTGTAGTGGTCATTGGATTTGTTTCCTGATCATGCCAAAAATTGGATATCTATTAGTCTTGAATAGCCTTGACTACGACTCCAATCACTACGTAGATATCATGAGCGTTATAAATTGGTAAGTACAGAACTACGTAGGAAGATGAAGGAATAACATGACTTGGATGCGATGGACCATACATTGGAGAAGGCTTGGCGCCGAGGGACCGTAGTGATGGAGAAGAACAAGTGGAGTTGATTCCGACAAATCTTTGAAGCCATGAATAAACATATATCATTAAGTATCAAATTATTTATGCAAGATGAGCTATGAATTGAAAGTGCAAAATTGGCCAAGAAGATTCAATATTCATAGTCATCAGCTTAAGGTGGATATGCTCGGATTTCTATTCATGTTGACAACCACAAATTGAAGCAAAATTGATGAAGTGGCAACGAGACAAGTCTAAAAGCTCAAGAAGTGGAAATTGTATATTTGCTTTCAATCTTGAGTATAGGTTTGTTGTACTATCAAGGGGGATGCAACATTATGCTTCTACAATATCCAAAGTGCTCAATATCCTAAGTAAGAAGCCGTGAGAGAAAAACCACGAAACCCAACTCTGTTAGTGTGCTGACTGACAAAACAGAGTCGACCGGTTTTGCAAACAAGTCGGACCGGTTTTGTAAACCTAGGGTTTTACCTCTTCTATGAGTGTGATAGCATTCTAGACCTTTTATAGAACCTATACACAAAAGTTGGTGAGATGAGTTCAAATATAAATGAGTGGAGTGTCTTGTGAAGCTTAGTGGTTGTGCTTGGTCGAAACATGTCGGACCGGTTTGGCAAGCTGGTCGGACCGGTTTGGGCCGACACAGCCAACAACTAGTTTTCCAAAAACAGTTTAAATAGCCTCCCTCCCCCTCCTTTGAGGGCTGCTGGTTCCAGAGTGTTTTAGAACATCCCAACGTCCATATTGAGCTCTCCCCAACACCTCTTTGTGAGACTTGAGTGATTTGGTGGAAATATTTGAGTTGGGTTGAGAGATTTGAGCATTTGTGAGCAATCCAAGCCTTGAGGACTTTGTGGTTCTGTTGAGCAATCTTGTGGAATTTATTACTCTTGGAGGTGAAGCCTTCTACATGGCTAGGCGTTACCCACGAGCTCCCAAGTTGTGGTGAGCCAAGGGTCGGTTTGTGAAGGTTGCGATCTTGCCTCCGGAAGGGAAAAGATCAAGCTAGTGAATCAGGGAAAGTGGTTGAAAGGGACTCGTCTTGGATTTGGCTTTTGAGCGACTCAAGCTTCCTCCACGGAGACGTAGGATTCACGGGGTGAATCCGAACTTTGGCGAACAAATACTTGTGTCACCTCGTTCGGTTTGCCTCTCTTGTTTGTTTTCTATCTCATATTGTGCTTCCGCTTCCATCTACTCCATTGTGCTTGTTTGTGATGTGCGGGGACTAAGTGTGATTGCAAGAAACATCTATTGAGGCCCTACTTCGAGCATAGGTTCGAGATAGACACAAGAGCAAGTTTTCCTGCATTCCACGACAAAACAGTCACGGTTTCGTACCGGTTTTGGTGGTGACCTCGGTTTTAAGTTCTAATTTGCAGGATTCGCCTATTCACCCTCCTCTAGGCGACATCAAGGTCCTTTCATCGTCAACAAGCTCAATTGTATGCCATGATGCAGCAGCTCCGACTTCATTCTAGCAGCAATGCCATGATAAAACTCTCAAGGTGCAACTCCAAAGAGACAATACCTCATCGATATGATCCCTATGGGTTACCACATAAGCTCAACCAGACGAATGTACATCATTGTCACAATAACGATATTGTTGGACAACCAAGACGACAAGAGGGCTCTAAAGGCCATCGAGGTCACGATGTCTAAGACGCCGCCATTGCCCGTTCCAGCAAGGCTGGAGCTTGGGTTTACACGCGGAGACACCCTGTATGGCTAGTTGACGGGACTTCTCGACAACGCCTCCAACAAGGGAAACAACACCTAAGGATGTCATCATTGCCGGCATCGGTAGAAATACCGAGCATGATTTTCACCCGGATCCCCGGACCAGCCTGCCGCATTCGCATCACAACACCGTCACGGTAACATTGACACACCCTCATCTATTAGACAACCTTCACACCATGGGATCTCAGCACCAACCATCATTGTCTTCCAATCGACCCCACCTCACGCAAGCCAACCACAAGCACCACAAGCACCAGCCTCCTCCATCCATCGATACCGTACAATGGCCATCGCACATTGTTGCACTAGCCACCGTGCAGTCCAGAAATTCGACGCCGTGCCCACAGCGTGTATGGGACACCCTCGCCGCGCTGTGTGTGACATCCCCTCCGGGACACCCAGGAATCGGAACAGAGGGACACTCGACGAAGCGAGTTACAACGAGTGTATCATCTCATACAAGCCAGCATATATACATCATGGTATAATACAACCAGGTTTTTGAAATACAAACATTGATGCAGCGGAATAATAAATCTTATTGAAGTTTAACAACCTACGAGTATTGCAGCGGAAACTTGTACTTTGAACAACAACACACTATTAGACGATCAACGTGATGCACTCGAGCCCTTCGTACATCACGGTCCTCCCTCTTCACGACGTCGGGATCCATTCCCACTTGGAGGGAACCACCCTCGGGGCACTTGCTCCACTTCAGGGAACTACCGTCCAAGTCGTGATAACACGACTCATTCCCTGTAAGGTAACGAACAAACCTTGAGTATTCTAATACTCGGCAAGACTGACCCGTCAACATGGCACGCTAAGGCCGACGCCTAGTATGCACAGAGCTTTACGGCTGTGGGGTTTACTCCTTTGCCAAAACAGCATTAAAGGTTGAGTCCTTACTTTCAATATTTTAGCTCACATTAAGTTCATTAGTCTCTAGGTTTGCGGTCTATCACTATTGCAATCAAGTTTGCAGGAAAAGATAAATTCCAAACAACAATCCTTTCATTCCTCTTCCTTCATCTTCCAGTTGATTAACTACGATGTGACACGGTGAACAAGCGGTACTCATTACTGCGAGGGACAGCGATTCGAATCGATTTCACCAGCTGGGAAAACCCGTTTACACGGCGTATACGCACCCCTTTGGTCGCATACGACAACCTTTCACGCTAATTCCTGGCGGTGGCCGGGTTAGTCTCCCATCCGCCCGAGAACACCGGGGACCCCACGCGATACCCGTCCTCGACGTTATCCGTGAGCGACCACCCATTCCTCTCCCTTTGAGACATGAGGCCTCACCTCATTCTCCGGCCAATTAGGGGATGGGCTACGTCCAACCGCTGTGGCAATTAGGTTACATCGGCTTCCTGGCCCCATAAACACCGGTATGTAAATCGGTACGTTCAAATACTTGCTCGGCAGGGCCAACAACGGTACGGTCCTTGACCGACACGGACGGAGGCTACCACCTCGCAAGACCTCGTCTCGCCCTTTCTCCTACGGGGCCCGTCCGGTCTCCATTTCATTTTCATCTTCATCTTTAACTTCAACTTGAACGATAACAAACAACTTAAAGCCTCCATGCTTTAAGATCAGACCAGTACCAGCTCGCGAGTGTGCTCGAGCACCACTCGACTTCTACCGTAGCCCTGTGAATTAAGCGTAGCATCTATCGAGACACAACACCAACATGGATAAACAGGTAACATAGGGATCCTACTCATGCATCTAGGGTGTCAATCAATTCCTGTAACCTAATGCACAATCACGACACAATTATCGTGATAAAAGAAAAGACTTTAAAAACATAGGTGGGATGCACCGAGGCTTGCCTTGATTCGAGTCGGGGTTAGCTTCCTCGATGTGCTTGGTCGACTTCGAAGCTTCAGTCTCCTTTCTCGACCTCGGACGGAACCTCGATCACGTCGGGACCTAGGTCGACCAACAATACGTCGCGAATCACAACCATGCATGCATGAATGTTCATGAGATGATGTGCAATGATGGAATTAACCAAGGTCGTTAATTAGCCATTAATCATTACTTAAATCCGTTACTTTGCAATTAGTAATTAACAATTAATCATGTTCGTTAAGCAATAAGTAACAGCTGATCATGCTCATTAATTATTGCTTAACCAAGGTCATTACTTACAATTTAATCATTAATCTTGTTCATTAGTTAATGATTAACCAGGTTCATCCATTAATAATTAATCATGCTTTTAAACGATAATTATAAATGCTTAATGATATGTGATAACACTTAAGCTATTAATTTAGAATCACATGAATTGACGGTGTTTACGTTTAATTTTGGAAAACTAACTTAACAAAAACTTTCGTCTGCAAGTATCTTTAATTTTTTAAAGAAATTTATTTTTCAAAAACAAATAATAATTAGCATAAAATAATAGGTTATATTAACTAAAGAAAAGTAATTAATTAAACCATGAAATTATAATTTCTCAAAATAGGTATTTGAATTCATAACTAGTTGATGCTTATTCCT